>MU795092.1:0-60489 GCA_027886305.1 Lentinula aff. lateritia
TCCTGGCGTAGGTTCGTGTCTGCCAGGTGGATTCGCTGTTCGTCCCTCTTCTCGAACCGCTTAATCAGCTCTTGCCAAATTTCCGACGCTCGCTTCGTTTCGTCTATCCCCAGGCCTACGGGATCTGTGATATTCGACACGATAGCTCCTGCTACGAGTCGGTCTCGGATTTCCCATTCCTCTGGGCAGGGTGTCGGACTGAATAAGGGCGTCCCAGTGGGTTGTGTTGGTGGATATATCGGGTCTGGGTACTTGCTTGGTCTGGCAATGGTTCCGTCTAGGTATCCGGCTAATCCCTTCGATTGGACCGCAAATGTGATTTCACGTTTGAATGGCCTCCAGTTATCTTCACCGACGAGCTGTTTCTCGTCCGGGAGTCTCGGTATGTTCGGGCTATTTCCGACTGACATTTTGTATTTTTAATACCTCCGAATTGATTTCCTTTTGGTTAGATCACGAGTCTCATAATCTGTTAAGTCTAATAAATCTCAGTTGATTGTGTAGCAACTGTTGGAGTACCTGTTAAGTCTAATAAATCTACGAAGTGTTCAGTGTCTAGAATATCCGTAAGTATGCTCGGGCTCACCTCAGTTGATTGTGTAGCAACTGAGGGAGTCGAGTCCGCCGTAACTCGTATGTAAGGGTGGTACTGTATAGTATTATTAATAACGCCGTCTCCGGTTACCTACCTCCCCGAGTCCCGAGTTCACAGCTATGTCGTACGTACGGAGTATGCTCCAACAAAAAGAAGAGCAGTATGGTTTTGTAGTAAGGTGAAAAGTCCGTTAACGTACCTCTCGGTAATAGGAAGGTTCGCTATCAAACCAAGAGAGTACATCGTCAATGTGAAGAAAGAAGCCTAATTTCGGATGGAAGGAGTTGTAGTGTTTCTTGTTCTTTAGCCTCTCCGAGCAGAGATCCGAAGATATCACATGAAGATGTAGGTGGCTAGCTTGAAGGTCAACGTGACGAATATCGGAAAGCAAAGAGAAACATGTACTGCATCGAGGGAGCACCGTGAAAGCCAATCCAAATAGGCCTACGCGTCATACCATAAATACTATTTTCCCGACTGGAATGAATCTCGAACCCTATACCATTTGAATCCATATCGTGTCTGCATCTCTTGCTCGATTTCGCGCTTGACCCCCTGTGCATCCTCATTGAGTGCGCTCAGAATGATTTTAGCATCTTCCTTGTCGCGGGCAAACAGAGTCTTGAGACTCTCCAAGTCATCTATGTCTATCGATGATCCTGATTGCACCCGAGGCAGGACGAGAAAGTGGAAAATAGACTTGGGAAAACTGTCATAGATGGTGAGAGATTTGGAAGAGCTGGAGAACAAGATAGATGAAGGTATGGTAGAGGGCACTTTTTGAGCGTAATTTCGAAGAATGAAGAGATTTGACATCTGTACTTATGTTATGTAATCAAGAACTTGGGCCAGACGTCGTCGAATGACCGTGCGACGTGACGAATAACGAGCATCGCCGAATGCCATCTCAACGACAATTCCTTTCAAAATAGTTACACAGTTATGTACAGTTTCTGTCGGGAACCTCACTGAATCGGCACCATTATTACAGCTACTACTAGAACTAGAACTACATATGCTGCTGAAGATGCAAGCGGGCGTACGATTAGTATCTATACAAAATCAAGTCCTTCCTGCTTTCAACAGATCCCTCAAATATTCAGACAACACTACCTTTGTCGAAGAAGAAGAAGGCTCGCCCGCGACGTCGGTTCCGCGATGACGAAGTCCTTGTAAGGATGATAATGATTCTTCAGCCTGTCGTCGATCGATATCTGCCACGAGTTGAGCGAACGAAAGAAACAGCACTTCCGCTTGGGCCAAGGTTGAGTCGAGTTCGATTGCCATGCTGAGTTCGTTGCAGTACTACGGAAAAATAATGGATCATTTGAGCGAAGAGAAACACGTTGGCAGACAGACCTTCAAGATTTCGTCGAACTAGAAGTAGTTCATGTGTTTCAGGTGCAATACAGATAGACACTGTGATACTCACCTCGACGAGGTATCTGATAATGATATCTCTATGCGACTCCAGGATCGCTAACGCAACGAATAGGACAAAGTAATTGCTGTAATAATCCGACCATAAAACCTCCCACAATCTCAGTACTTCGTCGAAAGGAAATTCTCGCTTGAATGCGATTAACACCCAGCTTCAGAAAACAAGAGGATCAGCCGAAATTCAGATACCCAAGTAATACTGAGGAGAGTTACCGAAAACAAAAGAACAGGTTGAGGGCATCAGCTTTTTCTGCATAGCGTGAACACGATGTCAGAATCCCCAATCATCATGATACTTTTGCCGCGACATACCAAGGTGTCGGTAAAGTTCGGGATCCATAACCTCTATCAGTTGCTGAAGCATCGAAAGCTGCTTTTTCATGCCACTTTGGTCTCGAAGGAAATTTTGTTTCTGTTATTTCGACAGACATTTTTTAAATCTCGGACAAATATGAAAAACGTCTACTTACCATGCGGTTCATGACCTCCACGAAGCACCAAAAAGTCATTTCCTCCTCCGCTTGCATCACAACGTAGATGGGGGCGCAAAGATCTGACATGCCTTGCACATACCCTGATGCAAATTCAGAGGATGGGAAATACAGATACAAGAAAGCTGACCTAGCTCCCGTTCGTATAGGTCGTATGTGAGTAAGATTCCGGCAAGACGGTCGATATGCTCATTGCTCGGTGATTGTGAACCTATGTCAACTAGGTTCGGGGATATGATGGAAAATCGCTGAAGACGCGCTTTTTCATCGTCCATGTCTGATGATTTGTCGGGAGGAGTTCCGGAAGGTGTGGAAAACAGTGGTTGCGTCCGATCTGTCCTACGACAGTCTACGTCGATGCGATGTCGTTCCTGATTATACGGGACGATGATTGAGCTGGGGAATTATGAAAGGACGGAGCGTACAGAACTAACATCAATGATATCCGGTCTTTCAAAGACCTTGGGAACGCCACACCATTGGTCTTTGAGGGCATGATATTGTTTTCTGTGAAACTTATTCATAAGGATACGACAGAAATGAATCTGAAAACATGCCTCTTCGCTTCCCATTTGGTATCTCTCTCCTCTCCTGTAACATCCCATTCCAACACGCCCAAAATGAATGGCCATACTATTTGCCTCAGCCGGCCTTGGTCAGAAACGCCCCTTCTGAACACCTCTCGTTTCATCTCTTCTAATCTCACTTTTGGCCGACCATCTACGCCGAACCAATCAAACCAGCACTTCTGGTCGACTGGATGAGCTGGGTCTCTTGACGTAGTCGGAGTGGGAAGATTGGATGCAGAATGTAGCAACTCGAATACTCCCAAAGAAGATGTCTCTTCCGTTACACTCGAAGACATGGAGGTCCCCACAGTTTGAGATTCGCGCCTCCTAGCTCGTTCACCTTCTTCCGCCACAATCCTTGCCCACCGCGCCAGATACACCCTCGCACTCTCAAACTCTCCCACACCACTCTTTTCAACCCAGCTCCCCCACTCCAGATCGCCGTTAACATTGACAAGACTCTTGACAGGATCCGGTAAATGAGGAACAATAGGCTTGGCAAGTGGATGGGAGAGGATGTTTTGGGCCGCATGACGTGTCGCTCGCGTGATATTTGAGAAGGACTGGAGCAAAGCCATCCGAGCTTGGGACGATGATTGTGCATTAGAGGACATTGATCCAAGAGAACGATGAAGAACAGAAGATCGATGTGAGTAAGGGTTTGGAGATAAGGAGGAGGGAGGAGGAGGAGAACTCAAGGGTCGAGGTTTGCGATGTGCTGGGACGGGTGAATGAGAATTCGCGTACGATGACTGGGCTAATATATCATCGACAGCATCGTCATCAAATATTTGTGTCGAGTGAGTTTCGATGTCTGAACGTGACGGGTCAACAAGAAATAAGGAAGGCTGTAGATTTGACCGTAATACGTGAGCGTAACATTTCAAGCGCGCGATAAAATCTTCGCCACCCCAAGAGCTGGAGGAGTGGATAGGCGATGAGAGAGAAGGCGGTGGAGGATAAGCGGTGATACTCGATCTCGTATGATTTTGTGGAGATTTCGGTAGAGGCATCGTGAAGGAGTGTGATTCGTTATCGTGGAAATAGAGGGTTGGGAGCGTCGTTCCGCTATAAAGATTGATGTGTATCGATCCGTCTATAGGAAATGCGGTAAGAGGACATTGAGAGGACAATGAATTGAGTCATACATACGCCAGGATGAGAATGAAGGGGGATATACAAGTAGAGAGTAGACTTGGGTAAGAGAAACGGAGAATGCATACGATTCTGGTCTTTGTCTCGGCAAGTCGATCAAAACTACGTCTGTCATCGTTGTCAGAAACGATGTCGGTTGGGGTATTTTCACAAAACTAACCGTTATCTTCGTCGTCTAGATCAGCTTTCTCTTCTACCTTGACAAACTTATCCCACTCAGTAGCACCTCTTTCGTTCAAAAGAGTCTCTGGGATCCAGGCCAGATAATACGATGGATTCGGAGCATCCTACGATATGTCAGTATGTTCCAACGGTAAGAAATCATCACTTAAACTTACCCGTTTCACAAGAGAGATGAACCCAGGAATGTTATCTCTAGCATAGGCAGTGGGATTTACATAGACTTTGGACTTTGTGTACAACAGACGGTATTTGGAATCTTCTTTACCGTCATTCGCGGGAGGTTGCGGAGGATCGGTTCGCTTGATCTCAACCATGGAATTTGTCTGGATAGCTAATTAGAGTGGATAGTAGTAGATTTCGTTCAAAACACACACAGAAGAAGTAGAGATAGTGCTTTCAGATGGTGAGGAATGCTGAAAGAGTATATATTCATTCATCGTTGCTGCGGTCGAGCCTGGTCGAGTTCCGGAAGGCGATGACGCAATCAGAGTCAGATGGGATTCCACGTGCAGGTGTCAAGTACAAACTATATATCTAGCCGGGAGTCTGAGTACGAGCGATGTAGACTGGCTTACGAGCGAGGATATAAGACGCGTATACAAGGTACATAGGACTTACAATATTAATTTTACCAGAGCAACCCAATTGCCAGTGGCGGAATGATAGACTGATGAGATATGTTTACCAAACAAATCTATGCATGGATCAAGCAGTAATAAATGCGTCAACCGCTTGCTCTGAAGCGGCAACTACTCAATGGATTTCGAGATGCGTGATACAAGGGGGACGGGATAAGGGATAGCGAGATGAGATTGAACAAAGCCAGTGTCTACAGTTTACTTTTGGTATGACCAGACATTGCGAAGCACTGGAATTTCTATCAATAATGATCGCAGGAAGATAGAGCAAAGACTCACAGCCAGCCTTAGTTGCCAGTCGGTTGATAGAGTCATCGCTTTCTCCCTGAGACCGCACTTGACCACATAATGCGAAGGTAGTGGTAGTTGGCAATGCACGTCCGTTAGCGTCAACGTCAGCAATGGCAATTTGAACCGACGCATGATCCTTGGAGGTAATCAAACGGTCTGAGAGTTGGAAATTTGGTCAGGTAGTGTAATCTTGCAATCAAATCCCATACTGACTTGTTGCCGCACATTTACGGGGGACGTAGAGATCGACGAGAACACCCTACTTTGTGTCTCAGCATGTAAGTGCGAGCAGATAAACGTCAACACGCACCTGGTCGTTTTCCATTGCTGATTGTGTTTTTCGGCTTGCGTTGGCGGTGGGGACGAAATTAAGCTAACGTGAGAACGTTCGAGCGAACTATACAGTATCACGTGAACGGTAAAATGGTATTGGTCCCGGGGCACGAAAATCGCTACATGCACATGATTGAGAATTGTACCAGATCCATTTGAAGGATTTCTCGTAGTTGTTTGGGAAGAGAAGTTACAGTGCATGCGTACTCTGTACGAAAAATTATAAGCTATTCTGATTTGCTTTACTCAAGGTCTACTCGATAGAATATCTAAGATTTGCATTAAGAGATCAAGAGCATTTCTAACTTGCCGAGTTGAAATATGTACTCGTTGTGCTCCAGCTTGGCTGAGGAAGTCAAATTCGAAGTTTGTGCTTTGTGACCCGATCCATTGGATTTCCTTCCAGTGAGCAACGCCGTGATTGATACATCGGTTCTGCAGATATATATTCAGTGATCGTCCCATGGGACTCCCAGGGAACCTACTTATAGAACCTTGGGAAAGAAATAACAGTCTCACAGTAAAACAGTAGGTCAGAAGGGCTATGCAGCGTACCGCTGAATAGAGGTGCGGTCACTTGCGCCCTCAATCCTACGGCTCCGCCGAAAAACGGAATTCTAGACGTCGATTCTGCCCGTCAGTAAGACTTGGCTATCACGAGTATTGCTTGGATTTGACTGGTCTAGTGGCTCCGCTTGGGATTTTTTCCCTAATTCTGATGCTTTCTGATGCATCCAGTCCTTACATCCGCGAAAATTTGACTTTTGAACCCCTAGTCTAATTCCATGGACCTGGTTACACTACAAAGAATGTCATGTAGTGCACCTCGTTTGGATTTATGGCTGCCACACAGGCTGCTACCAGTATTCATACATCTCACACGCATTTTCGAGTATTTATAGCAGGGGCTTGAGGGACTAACTCGACTTCTACCAACAATGCGTGTCATTCCGGCCGTTCTTGCTCTTGCTATGTCTGTGTCTGCGGAGCGCTTCGTGCGCTTCATCTCAGACGACGGTCAGATTTATACAGGAGATGCTATCCTATCTGACGGAACAACCGACGCATCCAAGAGTACTTCAGCTCGCGTCATACAAGGCGACATCTTCAGCAATTTCACGGTCACTCAGGAGATCAAGGTATTTGTAACAAGCCTTCATACAATTTTTGAATGTGTACAAATATTATTTTCTCAGAATATCACAACTTTGTTAGCTCCCATGGCACCAGAGAAGACAAGGACAGTTCGCTGTGTCGGGTTTAATTACGCTGCTCATGCCGAGGAAGTACGCGTACATGCAGCCACCATGTAGACTCACACTTACTTGTGACTCTCCGTACAGGCAAATATCACAATTCCCGATTTCCCGATTCTTTTCTTCAAACCGTGGACTGCTCTTGCGCCTCCCAACGGCCAGGTTCCCGTTACGGAAGGATACCAAACTCAAGGGAACTTTACCTCAGAAATGGACTACGAATCTGAGCTTGTCGTGGTCATCAGCAAGGCTGCTTACAACATCACCGTAGACCAAGCGCTTGACCACGTCTTGGGTTATGCATCTGGCTATGATGTGTCACACAGAGGTTTGTGTAAAACGTTGAACTCGTTAGCATCTCTTGAATGTATTCCAGGATGGCAGATTGACCGAGGAGGATTACCTCAGCCTCAGTTAGACCAATTTTCACTCTGAAACTAACCCCACATTGATTATTACTTACAGGTTTTCCATGGGCAAAGATGCCGATGGCTGGGCCCCTTGGGGACCTGCCATTGTCACAAAAGATATCATTCCAAACCCTCAAAACCTCAGCATTTTTGCAAAGGTCAACGGTGTGACAATGCAGAACGACACAACGGCGAATATGCTTTTTGGCGTTGCAGACCTCGTTTCGTTCTTCTCTATGGGTATCACTTTGCTTCCTGGTGATATCATTTATACTGGAACGTAAGTCGGTTTCTCTCTGACTTGCAAGGTCATATCTTGACTTTTGTATGCTTCAGTCCGTCGGGTGTTCAGCTGGGCAAAGCTGACCCGGTCTGGTTGGTCGATGGTGATGTTGTCGAAGTGGGTCTTGAAGGCTTGGGTACTTGCACGAGCACAATCACTAACTCGAATGCAACGGAGTCTGGGTTTGATCCCATCCTTGGATTTACTGGTGTGAAGCAATGAAAAGTACTTGTGTAGTGTACTCTCCAATCTACGAGTCTTCGGTCTTGAATGACTCAAGATTGCTTTTTCTATATCTGTAACGTATGAATACTGAGATCAAAATTAAACATGTCTGAACCATATTGTGTACAGTACCTGCTACATGTATTCTCTATCTTGGAATGTGCTCCCTCATTGCCTTTTACCGAGTCTCTTAAAATAGGAATGTAGGCCCTGGTATAAATATAAATACACCCGCGAGTATGGAAGGTGGCGGAGAAGGTAGGAGAGATCCCGAGGGAAGATATTTAAGAGACGAAAGCGTACCGCCGCGGACGGGGTAAACTATTCAAGGAGGACAGGGTCAAAGTCTTTCGGAAACACCTGTCTGACATTGATGTTTATCCTAGTCGAATCCATGTATTTTTTATAGGTGGACCACTCAGGATCTTCTACCACGTCTGCCATGTGGGGCGGGAGTGTATTTTCAAGTATGCGCGGGACACCTTGTTATCACCGAAATTAGACAAAAGGTTCTCCACACTCATACACGACATACCATGGTATGCTCTCCGACATGCTGGACCAGACATTATCACCACGTCGCCCGAGCGGAGGAGGATTGGAATCGGCTCAGTTTCCCGAGTCAGACTGCCTATAAGGAACACAGCCGCATGACCGAGTCTAGAGAACATGATCAATCACTGCACAATGATGAGTCGTGAAGGAACACTTACGAGATTGAAACGAGAGGAGAGGTAGCGCAGACCTCAGAGCGATCTACATGTGCCATCAAGGTGTCCTATGCAAGGCTCTATGTAGCCTATTTTGAATGTGTAGCTGAGTCTGAACAACGCACTTTTGTTTGATAGAAATTAACGATTCCCGCGTCGGGTTCTAATGCGATAGAGCATCAGATTAATTGTGAAACAAAGACTCGTCAACGCTATGTACCATAGTTTTCCTGCCAGTCCATCCAGTCTGGTCCATTAGGGCCCCAATCAAAAGCAGTCGACGAGAAAATCTCCTTCCAATCGATCGATTGTACGGCGTCTTTACAAATTGTCCGAATAGTATCGTGGACTGGTATTTTGCCTTTCGAAAAATCATATTGTTTTGTTCCCCAATGATAAAACCAGCCTATGTTTGCCCACCGGAGGCGTGGCAACAAGTCGGAACAAGTGGCAGGTCGGATTGTCGATGATGGAGGCGCCAGAGGTTTGGATACATTACTCAGGCATTCGAAGTTAGTTGTATCGGCTGGAATGTTATCAATGAGCTTTCTAGGACCAGGATCCTGTCTGATATACTCTGTGTCTGCTTCGATCGGACGTGGATGGACCATGGCGCTCCCATCTCGCACATATGCATTCCATATTCCTTCGCTAGGAAGACGGTAATGGATATCGAGGTTTGTTTCGTTGGGTTGACGTGAGTGCTCCACGAGAGACCATTGTATCAGCTCTCTCTGTTTCTCGGGCGACAGTAAACCAGGTAGTAATATCAGTCCTAAGGATACGTATGTAGAATCCAAGCTGACTTGTAGGTGTGTAGCGATTTACCTGGCATACTGGGAAAAGCATACCCTTTAATCCCAGACTTTGTCACGAACGCTCTTGTTTCCACCGCATCTGACTTTCCCGTCCAAATTCCAGCTACCACTTCGGGAGCTCTACTCGCGTCTAGTGTGGCGAGGTCAAGAACCTTGGTGAAATCTGGCGGAGGAAAACGAGCTTTGAAATGTTTTTCCGCCGCACGGAAAGGTGTCCAAGCTTTTTCAATATTGGGATCTCTGTTTCTTGTAGTCTTCAAATATTGCCTACGAGCCTTCTTGTAGGCTTGACTGGAGAAATCAATCATACTATAGTGCTCGGCGCTTGTTATCGGCAGCCTTACGTCTGCCGTCAATTCCAAAGCCGAAGGAATTTTGTGGCATTCCGGCATCCTCAATCTTTTACTTATTTACAGTCAGTCTCTTGTGCTTCACAAGCGTTCAACCTGGCTCCAATCCAACTATTTTCTTATGTCCCTAATATGGCTTCCGCGGCCGACGCTTGCCTTTCTATCTCGCTCTCATAGTCGCTCACAATACGTCCTTCGCTCTTACTCTACATTCTTACTACGCACTCCGAATTCTCTTCGTCCTAGTGCTTTCAATGTCCACCCGCCCCGTCGGTTCCAGAGTAGTCAGCCATCGGGCTCCAAACCGTCAGGTCCAACTGTACCCGTAGACCCGCATACTTCTGCGGAAGTCAAACCTTCGCCTCCTGCTACTTCCGAATCGCCCAAAGGTTCTCTTTTGAGTAGAGCTTGGAAAAAGGTCAAACACGAAGCGGCCCATTACTGGCATGGATCTAAACTTTTGGTATCCGAAGTCCGCATATCTGCTAGACTACAATGGAAGATTTTACACGGTGAACAGCTTACTCGACGTGAGCGTAGACAGGTGCGTTGAATAGACTAATCTTTTCCATATGCTCATATCTTACAGTTGAGACGAACTACGCAAGATCTTTTGCGGCTTGTTCCTTTTGCTGTCTTCGTGATTGTCCCTTTTATGGAACTACTACTTCCCGTTGCTCTCAAACTATTCCCCAACATGCTTCCATCGACTTTCGAAGACAAGTTCGCTGCGGTATGTACTTATCAGCATATGTATGGACTGTTTTATGCTCATGGATGATCCACAGGAGGAGAAACAGAGAAAGCTGCTTAGGTCTAGACTTGAAATGGCCAAATTCCTACAAGAAACGCTCCGTGAATCCCCGCTAAAAGCGAATGCCCACATTATTGGCAGCGATGCATTCAAAGCGTTCTTTCTCAAAGTATATCATCAGCGTCACTTACACATATATCTTGAATGACGCGTTATATCTTCGTCTGTGTAGGTTCGCTCAACTGGAGAATCACCATCCGCGTCCGATATTATCAATGTCGCACGATTATTTGACGATGACCTCACTCTGGACAATCTTTCCAGACCACAGCTGGTATCGATGTGCAGGTATATGGATTTGAATGCATTCGGAACAGATAATTTTTTGCGAGGCGCCCTTCGTTCACGGTTACTTACCCTTCGACGCGATGATCAGCTTATTGACGCAGAAGGTGTCAATTCTCTCTCCACATCCGAACTGCAAGGCGCGTGTCAATCTCGCGGCATCCGCACCAGTGGCGTGTCTCCTGCCAGGTTAAGAGAGGAACTGTCTACATGGATCAATCTACATCTGCATAATCGTGTCTCCGGTGTTCTTCTCGTTCTAGGACGTGCCTTTAATTTTGACAGGAAGACGGGAGAGGATGAAGACGGGAAGACGAATGTAATCAAAAGTTTGGAATCAGTACTCAGTGGACTACCTGACAACCTGGTTTGTACAATCTTATCTTCATATTCATGTATCTGATTTCGACTACTTTCTGCGTTCCAGCTGAACGAAGCAGAATTGGAGGTGGATTCAGATAAAGCTAGTTACAAGCAGAAGTTGGAGGTGCTTCAGCAACAGGAGGAACTGATTGAAGATGAAGAGGAGCAGGAGCAAAAGGAAGAGGATGCCCGTCGTGCTAAGAGAGAGGCAGAAGAACGGGAAGCCCAAACCGCACAAGCGCTCCTACCTGATACTGAGGTATGTCCAAATTATCACGAGACTGTTGTTCAGAAACGGACTCCTCATGATATGATATAGCTGGTACCGGAGAGTGTCAAAGCCGAAGGGGATGACGCTCGTATGACCACTGAACAGCTCAAGGAACTCGGCGAAGCTCTTTCTATATTATCCACCAGATCTAGTGTACTCAAGGAACGAAGCGACCTGCGTGCACTCATGGATGAAAATTTACAAGCCGAAGAGGTAAGCTCTAGCCTTCATCACAGCATGTATATAGTCTAACATCACCATGTACAGGATCCCAAGTCCCCTTCCGGTGCATTGACGAAACGTATCCGAACCATGTTAACGAAGATCGACAAGCAACTGGAAGAGTACGATTCACGTGTCGGTAGCTCGTTGCAGATGATATCCCAGGACGCCCAGGGGCGTATCCCAGTTCAGGATCTTCAAAAAGCTTTAGCGGTAATCAAACATAGACCAGATGACGAAGTCGGACAAGCGGTTATACAAAAACTGGATGTGGATAAAGATGGATTTGTCGAACTGGAGCATGTTTTGGGTCTCGTGCAAGAGGAGGGTTTAGGTGCAGTGTCCAGACCTTTACAAACGTATAGTATACCCATTGACTCTCGTATAGGTATCGTTCTCGACGACGATGCCCAAACCCTCATTGGGCAGGGCCGCGAAATCAAAAACTCAAAGCCACGGAAGGAGGATATTGTGCAAGAAGACTAGTGCACTCATGTTGAAGGCGAAGGAGCATGTGCGTGGTATTGATATGTCGCTTCGTAAGTACGTACGTACAATAACTATACATCGCGGATCCAGTAGACAAAATAGATAGCTGGATATAATTTGAAGTGCATGTAGTTGTGTGATCAGTTGAATGCGTTCCAAGCAAAATACATAGCAAGGGCAGTACAAGTCCCAACATTTGAAAAAGTCCACCGTCATCGGCAGAATGCGCGGAGCGCAGACGCGTTTTTTCCGTTGTCGAGGTTTTTATTCTGTCTGGGGTGTTTTTGCACGCGAATGGGCGGGTGTAGCCTTCAGAGACTCTATTTCGTCGTCGTCGTCAGCGGACTCGGCCCAGAACCGACCTGCCTGTAATCCGAGCACCCCCGTCAGCGCAACGCTGCAAACTAAATTGTTTGACGCAAGATCAAAGATGGCTGATTGTAGCTCCTGTGGTACAGCATCTGTTTTTGGATGGGGAGGAAGATCTTTAAAGACTGTGAAGATGGCTGTGAACGAATAAGTATCAATGGGATAATGTCCAGGGTAATGCGTACTGGGAAGGACAGAGTACGAGTACATCCAGATCGTTGTACAAAACAGAACTGGGGATAGTATTGAGAATTCGTCGTGGATGAGATGAGATGAACTCTTACAGATGCTGCCTCCGTCAAACATCAAGTTTCCCGCTCTTCCGTCCCTGAGAGACCACAGTATTGTTGTTGCGCCAAGTAAAACCACGGCGGCAACTGCATATTGTATCTGAGCAGGTCCATTGGCAATGATGGAGTAGTACGTGGCAGCCGTCCAAAGGTTTTGGTCGTTAGTAGGAGACTTCCAGAGCGTCAATGAGTCCGCGATCCAGTGAGTAAATAGAGACCCTAAGGAAAAATTCAGTGAGCTGAGAAGAGCGCCGATGAGAAGAGAGCCAACCAAGCAAGAAGCTGGTAACACAGACGACCACAGCAGCTCTGACACCCATTGTGAAAGAGGTGAGAGAGCTAAGCCGAACAGTCTTTGGCCGGAAAAAGAACCTTTTGGCATGTGAAAACCCAAGCTGAAATTACCTAATACCTCTCCCAATGTTTTTGTCCTCTCCAATTAGACGGCCAACTACTCTTCAATTTCGACGATGGCTGTCCTCAGCGCCATGGTTTGTCGAGCGAGAAGAAAATCAGGAAATTCTTCACGCGACTCGTGTATCTCGCGCCGCCACAGTCCCTGAAGATACACCAAAAATCCTTCGTGATTTGCATTCTCAGCTTATCCAGTCTCCTCATCTTGAGCAGGGCAAATTGGTTGTCAGCCGTGCTGTATCCAGGGAACTAGGGGACCCACTTCCTCTGAGAGCACCTCAAGGTAGACGGAGAAGAGGCGGAACGTACCCTGGCGAATCTGCTTTTGACATTCCCGGTTCTCTCTGGAATTGGGTTGTTTTCGCCGAGGTCCGTTCATTATGCTGATTGGTACGCGCTATGATTGCTTATCCGTCGTATGCATGTAGGTCAAAGAAGGTACTGAGAGCAAAGGTGCAATTGAATCCGTAGCGAGACAGGTTAGGAAATTTGTATGCATCATAGTTATTTCCTCCGATGTGCTTCTAAATAATAACATCTATCAATGCAGCTTCTCACCGCTCAACCTCCTCTACTCCTCCCACCAAATTCCAGGAGGCGAATGCAGAATGGATGGGCCTTGGTCGACGGAGGTGATTTTGCTGTCCACGTCCTTAGCAAGGGTGTACGAGAAAGGTATTTCAACGAATCCTATTAGAGCATGAATTCAATGAATTTTTGTTACACCTACTGTACACGCTCCATCGACTCTGACGCACTGCGTTTTTCGGTGATATGATTCTGACGTACTTTCCGTCATGTGCATGAGGAATATCTCATTTTAAAAGCCAGGTATCTGCCTGAAAACCCCCTGCAACTTTTATCACCAGTACCAGCCACTTTGAAAAACTATACTTCATCATAATGTCCGTAAATGACCGTTCTGTCGGAGCCGCTGTCGGTGTCGATACCTATCCTGGTGTGGCGAACCCGACATCATCCTCTGATACCAGCAATCCTATGCTAAACAACTTTGTATGGCTTGTTTTGTCCAAAATGTCCGCACAAAAATAATCGTACTTTGTAGGTCACAGACCCGACGTCGGAGGAGCGCGGTGCTGGCGCAGGCGCAAACTTTGAAGGCGATAAACAAGCAGCGCGAAACTTTAGTCAGACGTCCGGTGTTGTCGAGGGCCGGCCTGGTGTTATCGAATCCTCGAACATCCATCCATTGAACGAGAATTCGAATAAAGGTCTGTTTGAGTTCTTTGATGTGCAATTATCTATTCACACTTTCACACTGATTCTTAGATGATGGATGGGCAAATGCCACCAAACAACCAGGTCGCACAACGGAAAACTTCACTTCCACTGCAGCATCCAAGGTCACAGATGTAGCTAACAAAGCATACGAGATAGCTGTCGGGCAGAATAAGTAAGGATGTTTTGGAAGTCGGAAATTTCTCTGTATCTTCACGAAGCAAATATCTGGTTCACTGTACCCTTTTCCATGGAGTTCAGGTTTAGTTATATTCTGTATTGTATATGTATCATTTTGAAGATTCTTCCACCACATGAATTGCGTTGCCAGGAGCTTTCTAGCCGGAGAAGCACGTAACAAATGCGATCACGTAATAAACCTGAATTATTCCTGACCATAACATGTCGAATCGAGCGGGGGGTCTCTACGGAGGAATACAGTTCTCTGGCTCCACTGCTCCTACTATAACTCGTCCTGCGCCCGCTGAACCAAAGCCAGAACCGGTACCAGCCCTCAGTCCAGCTCCTCCTGCTTCAGCGATTCCCAGTGCTACCACAACTTTGATTGAAGGAACACCTGCCCCTTCAGGAGGCAAACTTGCAGCCGGTATTCATTGTTGTGCCACTTGGAAATTATAGTGCTTTATTGAAATTGCTCCCTTTCATATTTTCCGCTGCGAAATTTTCAAAGGATGGTCTGCCGCACTCGCTTTTGCTCCCATTCGGCGAAATCCAAACCAGAAGGCCAAAGGCGCCGCTCCTAGATTGCCAGTGGGGGCTGCACTTGCCTCTATTCCCGGTACCGCTCCAATTTCTTCGACGGCTTCGGTTTCCTCGACCGCAGTCATTTTCGCCCCACCTTCCTTGGTAGATCTCGAAAAATCTGAACCGGCCGTTGTGGACGACGCACATGCGCCACAAGGTCAAGGATGGGGAAAGAAAGTCAAACCGCCTTCCATGATCCTCGATGAGGACGTGAATGGGTTCAAATCCAACCAAAAACGAAAAGTCGGGAAAGGAAAGAATAAAAAGGTAATTTGGTTCATCTCTTGACCCTACACTTTTGATCATGTAATCCTTATCTGCAGAATCGGAATGCACCCGTTGTCTCTACCTGGGATCCCATGGAGCTCTACGAACTTCTTAGGCCTAACGATTACAACGAATACAAACTTTGGAAGCAAAAAGAGCGAATCGACCGTCGTGAAAGGCTGGCTGAAGAACGCCGAAACGCAGCTCGCAAAAGATCTCGATACAGTGATTACTCCGATAGTAATTACTCGTCTTCTGAGGACGAGCGCCCGCCACGTAAAAAAAGTGGTGCGTTGATACATATTTCTCGTTGAACGAGAAACGACAACTCACAGAACAATCAGGTCGTTTCAACGACCATGATAGCTTTGATCACTGGTCTCGAGCGGACGATGAAAAACGGGGAATTGAAAATAGTACCCAAGGCTCTTCTGCTACCGCTCAACCTGTTCAAATCGACCGTGACCTTACTGGCGATGAGGCGTATCAACGGCGGTTGCAAATGTCTATGGGGATTCGGCCTGCTCTCTCTCCAGTTACACAACCACCTCCCCCTTCTGCTAATCACGGGGACAACGCTGACAGCCCAAGTCTGAGTAGCACGGTTGGATACGAACCTCCTCCTTCATCTTCTCACCCCGAAACTGGCGATGAAGCCTATCTTCGACGTCTAGCAATGAGTACTGCTGTGCCCCCTGCACTTGACAAACCACCGTCCGTGCCGCCACCACCCCGCCAACCGTCTCCACAACTGGCGTATAATCCGTTTGCACCTCCTGCTGTCCCTCCTCCACCACCCGGACCTCCTGGATCATTTATTTTGGACGAAAGAGCTAGGATGGCAGCGGCCATAGCTGCTAAACTAGGAGCTATTCGACCTCCTCAGCCTACTGAATCTGCCCCGCCGCCACTTGAGGAGCAATCGAAACGGTTTGATACCTACGACATTTTCACTCTGCTCTTTACTGACCTTATCGTAGACCCGATCCTCATGGATTTGCCGCTCGTCTCATGGCCAAGTGGGGGCACAAAGAAGGACAGGGGTTGGGCGCTGATGGATCTGGCATTGTCAACGCCCTCACAGTTGAACAGGTCAAAGGAGGCAAGGGTCCCGGAGCCATTCGCGGCGGGATGACCAACAGAGGCAAAATCATCAACAATAATGAGGATATGAAAGCCCGAGAAAAAGCTCGATTCGGGGAGCCGAGCCCAATTGTACTGCTCACTAACATGGTCGGTCCCGAAGATGTTGATGACGACGACTTGCGGGGCGAGATTGGTTTGTTCGACTTGTTGCTTTGGATTACTAGTTGCTCATATCGTAATCAGGGGATGAATGTGCTAAGAACGGTACTGTCGAGAGGGTGTTGATTCATCTCATGAACTCTGCTGTAGACCCGGCTGAGGCAGTACGTGTCTTCGTTCAGTTTGCGGGTCCCACTGGAGCATGGAAAACTGTGCATGAATTTGACGGACGATTCTTTGGCGGGCGCTCTATAAGAGCTCGGTATTTCCCCCAACAATTATATGATATGGCCGCATTCGATTCTCCCTTGTAGGGAACCTTGTTATTTCCTTCTGTACCTATGAAAGTATTCATCTTGTCGACTTAATGCAAAAATATAGAGCTACATTTTGTGATGTGCGGAAAGTGGTACAGAGAAAGAACCTAAAGGAACTGTAATGCATATCTATCTAGTAGACACGCTTAAACGGAGGAACAGCCTTGCACTCATTTTCGTCCAGGGTGGTGTCAATAACACCGCGGTATGAGAGCTCAACATCGGGAGAGTTGACGTCTTTTTGGAAAGACAAAGTATGCTTCATCCATTTCTCATCGTCACGCTATGGAGGCCTAAATTAGTGTACGCCATCTCTGCACATGAAAAACGACACTGACCTCAGCATAATCTTCACGAGCGTGTGCTCCTCGGGATTCTTTACGAGCAGCAGCGGATGTGATGGTCTGTATGGCACATTGCAGGATATTGCGTAGTTCCAGCGTCTCAACGAGATCACTACAAACTGCACTGTTAGCGTTATCCCAGGGGTAACAATATACAAAACTCACGAGTTCCAGATCATGCTTCGGTCCTTGATACCAACATTGGCAAAGTTGTTGTAAATGTCTCGTACTTTTTGAACGCCTTCATCCAGAGTTTCCTGTGTCCTAAGGAACATTCGTAACAACTCACCAAGCGAAAACTCGACAGATGACAGCTATATCATACCTGAAAACAGCAGCATCAGACTGCATAGCCTTTTGCATGTCCAAACGGATTTTAGCTGTGGGCTCTGGGCCAGTGGAAGTCCTGAAAAGAGTCAAATCATAATTAGGATTGCAGCGGAAATTCATGCAACATACCTAATCTTGTCCAAAAATTCGATACTCTCCATACCAGCTTCATCAGGGATAACCTTGTGCGGTTTACCTGGAGTTAAGGTCTCCTTGATATGATGCGCGCATGCTCGACCGAAAACGACGATGTCCAAGAGAGAGTTCGCTCCAAGACGATTAGCACCATGTACAGAAACACATGCAGCCTCTCCAGCAGCGTAAAGACCGGGTACGACCTGATCTTGACCCTTTTCATTGACGGTGATGACTTCACCAGTAAACTTGGTGGGAATTCCACCCACTAAGGCTAAGTGAGAAAAGGATGGAATGTGGAAGTATATGACATACTGTTGTAATGGACCGTAGGTAGAACAGGGATAGGCTCTTTGGTGACATCAACACCGGAGAAGATGGCCGCGGTTTCGGAAATACCAGGAAGACGTTCGTGAAGCACTTCAGGAGGGAGGTGACTGAGTTGAAGATAGATGTGATCCTTCTCGGGTCCGACACCACGACCTTCTCGGATTTCGATGGTCATACTACGTGATACAACGTCACGGGAAGCAAGATCCTTCGCGGTTGGTGCATAACGTTCCATGAATCGTTCTCCTTCATTATTGAGGAGATAACCTCCTTCACCCCGGGAACCTGTAACAACCAAAATGACATGAACAATTACATAACCGAGTTTTGAATACACGAACCTTCAGTAATGAGACATCCGGCACCATAAATACCTGTAGGATGGAACTGAACGAATTCAAGATCCTGTAACGGAAGTCCTGCACGAGCGACCATAGCATTGCCATCCCCGGAGCAAGTATGAGCACTGGTACAACTGAAGTATGCTCGTCCATAACCACCAGTTGCTAAAACGGTCTTGTGGGCACGGAACCTGTGGAGGGTACCATCTTCCATGTTGAGAGCAATAACTCCAACACATTCTCCATCCTGCATGACAAGATCCAAAGCAAAGTATTCGATGAAAAAGTTGGTGTTGTGTCGCAAAGATTGGCCATATAAGGTGTGAAGAAGCGCATGTCCGGTACGATCAGCAGCAGCGGCGCATCGATATGCCTGTCCACCTTTACCATACTTCAACGACTGGCCACCAAAAGCGCGTTGATAGATCTTCCCTTCCTTGGTTCGAGAGAAAGGAACACCGAAATGTTCCAACTATGGAGGATTGAGCAGTACAACATATCGGAAATGATAATGCGTACTTCGATCACTGTCTGTGGTGCCTCACGGCACATATAATGAATGGCATCCTGGTCACCCAGCCAGTCAGATCCTTTGACCTATGTTTGATGAGGTTGTGTGTGTGTATGCGAGAAAATTATTCGCAAGCTCACAGTGTCGTACATATGCCATCTCCAATCATCTTCAGTCATGTTCTACGCCATTTGTAAGTATAATGAAGTCTAGAACCTGAATGAACGCACTCCAAGGGCTGCATTGATCCCTCCCTGAAAAGCCAACGGTTTGAAAAACAGACAGAACGCGACATATGGTGTAAGCTAACCTGCGCAGCAACAGTGTGACTCCTAGTAGGAAACAACTTGGTGATACAGGCGGTATTGAAGCCAGCTTCTGCTAAACCGAACGCTGCTCGCAAACCAGCTCCTCCCGCACCACTATCGAGAACCCGTTAGCACAATTAGAGAGGGACACCAAACAATGCATACACAACAATAGCATCGTATTCGTGCTCAATTAAAGGGTATTTTCCGGATGTCCATGACTGAAGGACCGATTCAACTCATATACATTTGTGGAACAAGATGAAAGTTACCGGGACTTCTTGAGCTTTGACAGGATTTGTAGAAACAACCTTCTGAGCAGGCAGAGAGGAATGAAGAGAGCGTCGAGAGCGGGATATGACTCTCGGAAGAGCCTTGCGGAACATGCTCGAGAGGTCGACGTTGAGAGAAAGAATATATCAACCCGAGGCCGAGCTATCCCGATGTTCTGCCAACCAATCACAAGCCGGTCATTTGGGTAAGAGAATGCCGACCAGAGGGCAGCGCGGCGATCAACCGAGCTGAAGTCCGATCAAAAGTTTTATCCAGGTGCCGAGATGCCACCCTTTTTTATTCATTCCTATTTTTCGTCCTCTTGACTCTTGAGTATAGATATTTCATTACTTCTACGCAAGTAAATGCACATAAGCCTAAAGCCTCCACTAATTGGAATCAGTCGTTTAGTTACCTCCTGATGAAGACTTGAATTAATGTATGTACGCTAATTTATGCTACAAGCTACGGTTCTAACCTGGTTCTAAGAGTACATTGTTATGATATACATGCATGAAGCGCTACTTCAAAACTCCTAGTGGATCGGGGGTTCTGTCTCGCTTGGGTGGTGCTTTGGTAGGTGGACTAATCACCTGACTAGGACCGGGACCTATGTGACTCCGCTGAAAGTTATCAGAAGTAGGCGGTGGAAGTCGTGGTAGAGTGGTAGCTGGAAGGGACCCATCGATGGAAAAACTGGATTTGGTGTAGTTCCAAGGTGCTAGGCGGGCAGTGTTCGGAGACCATGGCGCATTCAAAGAAGATGAGGAGATAGTGGTCGTGTGCCCTCTGTTATTACCCGATATCCTGGGGCGAGTATCGGCGACAGGAGCCGGGGCCGGTTTGGACATTTCTAGAGTGTGAGTGTGCAACGAGCTAGCTTCTCTTGCTTGGGCTGGTTCACGAGCCTTGTACTTTCTATTTGCGTGTTCAGCCTCTCCGTATAGTCTCTCATCCTCTATTTCCGTGATTCCATTGATTAGGACATCCCTCACATACGATAAAGATTCAAGAGCTTCCTGTTTCCGTTTCTTCAGTCTCTGTGGGTCTTGAGATGTGTCTTCGTCTTGTAGTAGTGTGTCTACAACCCAGCTTAGAGATTCTCCCAGAAGTTTGTCGTTCGCCCGTAATTCGGCCATTTCGCGCTCAACTTCACGTCGACTTTTGGGTTCCCAAGGCGGCCTTTCATCCGGTTGTTGAGACTGTCTCTCGACAGTCATTGGAATAGAGGGAGACTGGAGCGGAGATCGAACAAAGGAAGCAGCTAGTTCGGGAATGTTCCGCTGAAAGTTGAAACTTGGGATAAGCATTGGAACGTCCATCTCACAGATCTACTCACTTTCAGTTCCGTCACAGCGCTCATTAATGTCTTGTTAATGTTGAGGCTTTCACCACGTTCAAATAATCCGCCCAACATCTCAGGTAACCCACCTGGAGGCTGGGATGATTGTTGACGCACATGCGTAGGCGACGATCTATTGCGAGTAGCTGTAGATTGTGATTCTTTCCTCCGAGGGGTTGAGGGTGGCTCGGGAACCTCCATTGGAATGTCCAACAAATTCCGATTTTCCGCTACTACACTGACGCCTGTAGAAGGCGTTGGTGCCAGTTGTAGAGCCAAAGCTTGTCGCATGAGCAATGATGTATGATGAACGGTGTTAGTTGAATCAAGGGGCAATACTGGTGTTGGATATCGTAGAAGCGATGTCAGTTGGACTGTGTAATCTCCTGGAATTACTGCAAGTTGTATGAAAGGAGTCAAAACTTCAAAGAGACAGTAATATTCTCGACTGACAAAGATTTCGTATGCGTATCAGCATTGCAACGCACACCCAGGGTACCACATCGAGTGTAGGGTCACAAGCGAACAATACGTCCCACAATCTCATGGCATCTGACATGGAAAACTCCCGCGTAAATAAAAGTCTTAACCACCGACTGCAAAAGGAATTACGCCTAGCAACAGTAATGAAATTTATAGAACTTACATTCCGTATATTTGTGGCTCAAGGCCACTAGATTGTAAATGCTTCCAAAGCGAAGGATCCGTTGCATGGAGAAGTGTGGCTTGTATTTGATTGCAGTCTTGTACAATCGGTGCTATATATGGCTTAATTTGAGCTTGACCGTCGGGATTGAGTTGAACATGATTGGACAAAGGAGAAGGTAGAGCGTAGGTTGATGGGTTTTCCCGCCACTCGTACCAACGTGAAGCAAAACACATTATAGATTCGAATAAGGCCCAAGCATCAGCAGCAACCCAGATCTTTGAACACAGCTCTGAGATAAGGTGAGATTCGTGGGTATCCAGCAGTGAATCAACGTCGACGGCATAGTACAGGGGAGCTAGTAATTCATGCATCCCTGGAGTGGCAAGCGTCACAGAAGAAATAGAAAAGCGTGATATATGTGAGCCGACCTTGTCTGTAACCAGTACTGGTATTCATGGACGAATATAGAAAAAGGACGTTCGTTAGTTGATCTTGAACACCCGTGTTACGAAAAAAATCGATCTCAGGGAAACTAAGGGCAAATTAAGAAAACGAGGTTTCGTTCCATATGCTCAGTAAGCAAGGAAACGTACGTGCGCTCCACGTCTTGGGCAATCATCTTCCTAAGCTCTTGAGCAGCGAACCATTCTGTCCAAGGGTTCTATGGAGCAGACGCATAAGCCGTGTATAGATGATGCTCCGGGATATTAGCCGTACATCATTATGCAAGCTCAATGGGTTATTCCTCTCTAGATCCAAGAATGGATTATCTCGCCGAGGTGAAGGACTAGAAGAGCCTGGCACCATGAAGCCTTCCGGATAACTACCATCTGGCGCAATCATCTTTTGAGAAAGCAAATCCGCATAACGTTTTCGTGACGACTGGAGAGAGCGAAGCAAGATTTCGGGTTTCACAACATTAGATGTTGATTTCAATGGTTCATCAGCTATCAGGAAGAACTGTAATATTATGAATTTGATTATTCCGCAGATTATGAGGTGGCGTCACACCTTCCAAACAAGGCCGCGACCAAGTACTTCCATTGAATCATTAGTGTAGTCCAACAGTCGATCTGCGAGCGCAGAATCCCTAATTTTTGACAGCGATGAAGTTGAGCGGAATAAGTGATCATAGACCTTCCTGTGGTTCAGTGAGCTGCAATGGGGGGAGGGATCTAAAGTTGAGACGAACTTGAAAGCCTGTAACTTCGCGCTATGGGTCCTGTCTGGGTTCATCGCTAGAAGATGCGGACCGCACAATCGGTCGCTCGACAACAAGCGCCCGGTGGCTGTGATTTTGCGTGTTATGATTACACCAACTAGTGAACCCCCCGTGGGGCTCAAAGCACCTTGCTTGCCTCTAGTAAGCCCGTAAAAATCATTTAGATAATGGATGGTGCTTGAATCATTGATGACTCTTGCTGTTCAGAAGTAGCTTATGAGATGTAGAAATCCAGTAGCAGTTATCAAAAGTAAGTATAGTACAGACACAACCGTCCAGATCAGCAAGCGCTTAACGTGTGAAAAAAATGCACGGGCGCTTGGTAAAGACGGGGACGTAGCAAGCAAGGTGTTTTCTGACCATTTCACGACGTCTACTTCAACTTACCTGATAGCAGAATACCAATATCCTACAGCCTGCAAAATGAAGTACAGAAGGCAGTCTCTTGACTCCAAGTAGCTGGGGTGTTCGGCTGACTCCGCTTCCTCTGTTTCGATATTGCGACTTAATCGACATCGTAACTTAATCGACATTGTTGATGTTATCACTTTGGGCAACAACTTACTCCATCTCCCAGGACACTCCGCCGAATCATGATTACTGTAACTGCTGCCGGCGGGAAGGATGGTTCGAATGCAACATCAAACTCTTGACCATCTGGATCTGGCTATATACGACTGGAACTTTAAGCGTCTCATTTCAAGACTTCAATTGCCTTGAACTCAACGGAGTTTTTCCCCTTCGAATTTCCGAAACTTTAGTTTGAGAATTTTTCCATTCCCGCTACGTATACAGTGCATCGCACCACAGCAATGCACCATAGAGACGTCGAGGTAAATCTCCAGGGGTGACAGGAAGCAGCCTATTTCAAAAGCGTCGGGAAACGGGAAGCCGATAGACGTGTTTGAGGAGGTGGGTGGCTGCTTGTGCCTTTGCAACTGGCCATTATTGATAGTGCTTTCTAGGCTCTTCTAAATGCAGAACAGTGGCACTATTTCTGCACACAATTAGGAGTCCAAGAGTATCACCGCTTGTATCATGTGCGCTCGAAGAAGCAAGCTCAAGGGCGGACGTGCACTCCGGGTTGGTCTAGCCAGTGTGCGGGAGATGAAACTTCTCTCTGCCGATGAGTATAGACCTCTTTTATTTTTAACTATATGTAGTCTTCCACTGCATTTTGCAAAAAAGGGCTGCTCGGGATCCTCAAATAGATATACTGCATCAGTACTGCATACACCTGGTGTGGCGTAACTCGGAGTACTCCTTAGCAAGCGTCATGCCGAGCCCGAACGAGCACATTGAGAATATGTTCCATCTCTTTCATTAAGCGAATCCGATGTCTACATATGCCGGTCGCGTGTCGATAGCGCTCTGCCTCAGAAGATTAATTTTCAATGTCTTCGCTTTGGGTCAGGTCCCTCGATTTGGTGCTTTTCAACACTCGGTGCCAAACAGTATGTGTGTTCCGGCCATACTGGAGTGTTATTCTCATTCAGTCTCATTCGCAAAGCAGACAGCTTTACAATATCGCATCCTGCCTCGAAAGTCACCTTGCTGATTTTTTACCTCACCAGCTAAATCGACCGTTTTTGGCAGCCTATTATCGAAACTTGCAATGTCGGCAAAATTAAAGCTACGCACAGCTTGGGCTCTGGCATTATCTGCTGTGACCGGCAGCGTATTTAAGACCAGGGTTCTGAGCGCAATTCTCAGTTACTCCCACTTTCTTCTCCAGTATCTGTCGTTATCAACACCATTAATTCCTAGTCTTCCGATCCCCCAGATATGTCTACCTCGACTTTTCGCCTATTCTTTCTTTTCGCCGTCCTCTCCCTGGCAACCAGCGGATATCGAGCTTTGGCGGTTGCTGTGCCCAAAGCAATCCAACCTCACAGGCGTGACGCTATGCCTGCGGTTCCCACATTCACCCGCCTCTACGATGCCATGATTCTACTTGTCCCCGATGCCAATGGACACATTACTGAAAGTCCATTCGGTGAACGGGAGTACATCGGATTCCTTGGGTAAGCCGATGCGTGTAGTTGACGCCTCTTCATTCGGAACAAGTTTTCATCTGACCTCGATCCACTCTAGTGGCAACTGTACTGACCCGACTACTGGCGAAGTGATTGCCAATATAGTCCCGTAAGCCCCTTTATCCAAAAGATCCTGTTTGTCTATTTTCTGAAAAAACTACTTCAATGGTAGCTATGTTGGCGGTGAATTCGGCATTATCTCCTCGGAAAACAGCGCACTGTACACCGAGGTTCATCTTGTCTTGCAATTTGTGGATGATGGCGATATTGCGTATCTTAGCGGGGAAGGCGTAGGGTAAGTTCTCCGTCATGATTTTATTTTGATCATGCTCACGAAGAGAACGTAGAACGTTTGGTTCAACAACAGCGGCGGTGACCTACCTGTGGGTTTTGCAATAAAATAAAATAATTACTATCAATCGACTAACGTCTTGTAGTCGGATGGAAACCAATTCTGCAAGTCGCCAGGAACTTGTTACAACCCCCTTACTTCTTAGTATTGAGTTCCCCTCCGACTTACAAAGAACCGATGAGACTGTGGCTCTCTTCAGCTTGTTTACCATGGTATCTCTTTCAATCTGCTCTCAAAGGAATCTCACTAACTTCTGTTCATCTTTAGGATAATGCGTGAAGGCTACATTCCTGTTTTCATTAGGACATTTGCGCACATTTGTTGACGCATCAGTGACATTCTCTTACTTTATTTATTGAAGCAACCTACTCATATCTATCAGTATTTTATATCGTCCTTCGTGACAATCACATTCTCTCCTGTTCCTGACCAAAACTGATACAATACTAGCTGATCATTCATGTCAAGTACATACTATGTAATAACGTACATACTAATAACATATATAGAAATATTTGGAACTCCTCATGTGTGTGTAGTGGCGTGTAGTCAAGTGCCAAAGCAATATCTACCTTGCAAATGGAGGTATCGAACTCGGGGCGGTCCGATTATTCATCTGACAATTTCGACGTCCGAATCAAATCCGGAACTGTTCGAGATCAAGATCACCCCTGATCACCCCCGATGCAGTCATTGTTGACGGACCGAAAGTGGCTGGACTTACGCCCTCCTATAGCCTCCTATTCCCAGTGCTCTCTAGTGCTCTAGCCTCTTTGTGTGTCGATTATATTGCATTTTTAAAATTTGCCTGCGCTATTACTGAGATTTAGTTACTTATTGGGGGTTGAAATACATGCATGAGCCGCGTCAGTATCGCTCCCAAATTGAAACGGGCGCGAAAAATTTGACAACCTGATATACTTCGAGAGACAAACTTGTCGATCCCCGATGAACCCTTAGCTCTAAATTTTGTAAAACTTACATGCAGTCGTATGGAAATTTACGCCTGTGCGCATTCACCCCCGTTGGATTCAAAACCAAATTTATACAATGCTCGTTGCGCCATGGCAATTCTAACCTACTCAGATCCTGACTGATACCATCCTACGGTATAGAGGACTCGATGTAATTAGCAATTGAGTTGTGGCGACCAACCACTAACACCAGGCCACTGTTCATTCCATACATTGGGATCAATGTTCAAGTTGTATTGATTGACCGGGTGTTCAGACACAATGCGAACTAACAATATTTTTGTCCAAGTCAAAAATCAGGACTCAAAATGTCATATAAATTTGAACACGACATACCAAAATGTCCAAGGCTGAAGTCCATATCCGCATCACCAGCCTGCTGGTAGATAATGCCAGGCTCGAACTCGGATAGGGTATGGGCGGCGCCACTTTCTGGAAGACCTCCGACCTGTTGTATGTCTGGCCAACCTGGTGGCGAAGTATGACGTTCATCTTTGAATTGGGGATGGAAACGGATGCCATCCGGGGGTGTTTCTGATCTTTTGTTCGAGCGAGCATTGTACTTGCTCAAAAGATTGACTAGAAATTTAGAATAGAGAGCAGGAGTGTGTCTTCCATCCAATGCAACATCTTCAGACCCCAAAACATGGATTAAGCGTTTCACGGTAAGAATGATCTCTTCCTGCAGATTCTCATCGATTAGGGGCAAAAGCTTGGGACGAAGAAGCTGAACAACAGTTAGAAGATAAATGTTTCCTGAGGTCGATATACAGGACTTACATTGAGCAAATATGCGGCAGAAAATGAAACATACAAGAAGTTTGCTTCCATGGCATACTTAAGATAGCCTGTTGGATACAAACGATCCATCATTATTTGGATGACTGTCCTGGCGGCATCTATCGATCTCCTGAGGACGCCTGACTCCCGGGAGATACCTGATTTGAAAGCATCTTGAAAACCAGTGGCTAAAACAACGAGTCTGAGGTATGCTGTTATCCTAGGTCATTTGTTGTTGATTCAGTACTTAAAAAGTCAAAATGAGAATTGCCTTACATTTCCGTTGTGTTGGCACGATAGTAGCAGAGGATGAATGCTGTTTGCGTTGAGAATAGCTCGTTGAATATATGATATTTATACTTACGGTTGCGAACATATTCTTCTTCATATCGAGCAAACCAGAGAGACCACTCTTTAGATAGCTGTCTTTCCGTTTCCACTGCGAACTGTACTACATCGAGATTCTAATGGAAGCGTTTAGATTCGGTGAGCATAGACGAGCAAAACATGCACCTTTTCAGAATTATTTTCTTGCTGCACACTAGCTCTCCATTTGGCCATGATGATAAGTATTTGAACGTAAGCAACAAGATGGACATCGTACGGCGTATTCATAGATGATGACCGGTACCAATTCTGTGATGTGCGGGCCATATAGTCATCAAGACGGAGCATGGGCATTTTCCCGAATTGAATTGCATGCGATCCATCTACACAATAGCAATTCAACCAAGTTCTCGTCCTGTTTAATGCCTCCCGCTCGTCGCAGTCAGATGGTGGCGGCAAATTGAGTTCAAGCTCTAAAGCCATTCTATGCGAAAATGAGCCACCAGCGTTTAAACTGCAATGTTTTCGGAAGGCGGATACCTGATCGCGATACCCATGAGTAGCCAACTCCGATCTTCCGCCCACTTCTTCTTTGGTGATGGATACACACCGAGCAGAAGGTAAGCTTGACAAATGTCTATCTTCTTTGCACCGTCAACGAGTGCTTGGCCGGCAGCCTCTCGAGCAAAATCTCTAGCTAGTGAATACAAGGCTGCTTTGGAGGTACAGTATCGTGACGCTGTAGCACAAACTAGCAAAGGCAGATAGAACCCAGTCCCAAAAAAGAGATTGGCTTTGAACACTTACTGACAGTGAAAAGAAAAGGACATGTCCAGATTAAATTCTGTGGCGTGTGTAATTCTGGGTCCAGAATTGAAAAAAAAGGCTATGAATCTTAGGTGAGAAGGATGAGACGAGGAACGAGGGGGGCATACGTTGATTTTTTCAAAGAAACTTGGAAGAGTAACAAGTAAGAACAATTTCCATGAAGATCATGCGGTGCGAACGCACATCGTAAACAACTCTGTTATATCTCTTGGATATAAGCAGCAGTATCTGACGATGTCGGGGGGAGATAGAACTGATATCGAGCGGTCTGAGAATGATTGAGAAGAGAGAGCTAAATTAGGGACAATTTGGGGACGAACCTGGAGAAAAATAAGAGGCAACAACCAGCTCAGGAGAGTTTTCCACTCCCCGTTTCAATTGTATATCTGTCGATGCATTTCAGTAAATAAAGCAGTTTGAAAACTTGAAGCACACATTTCGATGCATCATCAGATCCTTTGGAAGATTCAGGGTAAGCGTGAGCGATCAATGCTTGAATCTTCTTCTCCATTCTCATTTGATCAAGCTGTAGTAGCAATGACTGAATCTGACAGTCTTGCGAGTGCGCTCTCTCTTGTAGATCTTCATGTGTTCTAGATGACAAGTCAATTATCAAGTACCAGTAGCCATTGTTGTATCGACTCACGGAGCAGCTTTGCGCTTCTTCCGTGAACGAGATTGACAAAGTATGTTACTTGCTTGACAGCGCCGACAAGCATTATCCCCTGAACCAAATTCACATCTGACCTAGGAAGTGTGAGCTATAGAAGAGAGTGATAGCGTTCATACAGACTTTGAGTGATTTGCAGTGTACACAAGCGCCGGAGCTGATAAAGATATAGATGAATCGGTGAAAAGTCGTTGAAGAGTATTGGATGAATACGCACGATTTTGTTGTGTAGGAAGATTTCCGATTACTTTGAGCGCGCGATACTTCATCTCCGCTATCACTATCTTCCGTAGGCCGGAACCTAAAGGTATTAACTCTTTCTATTGACTTGTGTGCAGAACGTGACATCGAGGGTGGGGGGATTTCTGTAGAGCCATGTTCAGACTTCATGACTTTGCAAAGAGCGGTGAGGGAAGGAATAGAGAAGGGAAGAGATATGTTTTGATGTATTTCCAACGTAGTCCCAATACATAGTACTTACATGCCATGCGCGTTCATTGAAAGCTCTTAGCTTACAAACAAAACCGATAGATCACGGAGATTCGGCTCGTTTGTGTAAATCAACTGTGAGAAAACTCGACGATGCGTCTTAGTCGCTCTTCAACATTGACGGTAAGAGGAAGAATTCAGTCGAGCTGCACGTGAAGGATAGTGTCAGTAAACCAAACTCACTGTTCCGTTTCGTGCCAGTGTATCCTTATGCAGTCTTATGCATGGCAAGAGAGATTCCGAATCCGCGCTTTCAGTGCATTGTCCGAAGTTTTCGCGATGGCTTTATTTTTGGCATTTTTGGCAGCGCTGTACGTTCAAAGGTCTTTCTGAGGGTCAGGTCCGCACCATTCGAGTTATGAGTTGGAGCAGTGTCTAAGAGCATTTAACCGAGAACCCATAGTGCTAGTAAACCTAACCGTGAGAACTTATTTTTTCAGTCTGTACACTGAGCACAGATCCTCACACATGTAATTATAAGATGTAAATCAATCTTACTCTAAATTCTTTGGGGTTCCTCATGCAGTGGCGGGCTTGCTTTGCCCTCGTGGATGCTTGCCAAATCCCCATCTCACATCTGCGATATCCAGAACGAACGTGTGTTGTCATGGGGCCCGAAGGTTGAGCTAGTTATACACTTGCAAGGGGCCGCATTGCGTACAATTGTGTACATGAAGATTGAATTCAGCTGTGACGCACCACTTGGGTCTTGTATAAAGACATGCTGCCCATAAAGAAGGATTTGTGTGATTCCAAGAGCATCGAAACTGCCTCAGCAATACTTACGGCCATAATGATCAACTTCCCCGTATTGCTCTTGTTAACTTTTTTCCATTTCACATCCTGCAGGCCTACAACTGTTCTGCTGGATAGAAACTTGGCGTACGGTTCGCCCTTTTCTGGGCACACTCAGGTATGTGGACTCTTTTGGAATAGGGCAGCGAAAGAATAGTTATTTGCCTCACAGTCGGCCATTGATACCAGGGAAATTGCCAAAAGACATATCGCGCATGCCCGTCGCCAAACTAGTACCGAAGACGCGTCTCTATTTGCGGACAAACATTATCCAACCTTCTACGGAGGCGACTTCAGCAACGTGAATAGCTGCGCACTTCGACAAACTGCATTGACATCTGACTACAGTTTTAGAGCCCCACGATCTGGAAGGGAGGACTGAATTTCACGCACTCTGGTACGCTTGTATACTTCTCCGCATTTTAACCTATTCACACCGTGAAAAATGACATAGTGGCTAGTGTATGACCCTTGTACTATCTATCTTTTTAACAGAAAGTAATATCACGATTACGAGCAGGGGGATCCATTTAATACGTCGGTCTTGCTCTGGACTCGCGCAGTCCCAGTTTCTCCTCCCAATACTACGCAACTACCAGACCAAAGCGTTCCCGCTTGCCTTTCGTTCGCAATATCCATTTCTCCGGACTTGCAAGGAGAACCTATAGACACTGGCGAAGCCTTTACTAGCTACGATGTGGATTGGACACTCAAAGTAGAGGCAACTGGCTTGACTCCCGATACCGAATACTTTTTCCAATTCTCAGATTGCACCAATTCTTCTAGTGTGAGCCCTGTTGGGACAACCAGAACTCTTCCTTCCCCGGACAGTAAGTGCTGGTTAACTGTAGGCCATTGAGAATTTTGAAACTATGATCTTGGTTCTTCGAAGCCCCCGCAGAGGAAGTTAATGGAGGTAACCCTATCACATTGGCAGTATTCTCATGTTCGCAGTATCAAGCAGGCAAGCAGTTTCTTCCAATGAAAGACTCGTATTCATTGAATCATTCATGGTAGGTTGGTTCAATGCGTATGGATATGCGGCACACAATACTAGTGCGGAGATCTTTCTACACCTAGGAGATTATGTACGCACCGCACTGTCTTCCGCAGTGGTAATATCTTCGAATACTGATTTGAAATGTTAGATTTATGAATCTGTTGGAAACGGTGCTTCTATCGGTCGGCAAACACTTGGACGGGAGCTTGCTACTGTGCATGACTATCGTCAACGTCTCAATCAATATCGTACAGATGAAGGGCTTCTCGCGGCGCATTTGAGTGGACCTTGGATCACAGTTTGGTTTGTGTTAATCGTTGGCCGCCGAGTTCTTTAATTGACAATACAATTAAATTCTCTTCTAGGGTAAGATGAGTTACCTCATTAAAATAAGCTTGCTAAAAGTCAGGAACTTAGGATGATCATGAGGTGGGTACTTGTACATTCTGAATCACATGTATAAAATTCAACATAGATACGCGAATCAGGTAGCAGACCAGTCCTGGAAAGCAGGAACAGCAGACTCCAACGACAGGTATCTGCATTGCCGATTTCGGGATGTTTGCTTACCGTCTATCGCCGACAGCGCCATCGGTTGCGAATTCTCATCTTCAGGCGCATGCTTTACGGACAGGAAGTTGGCAGCTGTTCGGCAAGTAGACCTACATGGTTTGCTATCTCAGTCTTTTCAGACTTATTTGTTGTCTGTAGTGCATACCACGAATGGATGCCTATTAGACAAATTTCCGTCGATGACAAACTGCGGATTTGGCGAAATTTTGAGATTGGAAAGCTGTTGGACCTGACTATGCTTGACACGCGTAAATCCTCTCAAACTCCCTTCAGGGAGTTGTACTGATGTCATCGATTACAGGCCAGTATGACAGAGATATCACGGATGTAAGTATCGCCTTCGATACGGTACACTACACAGAATATGTTTAACTGCATATGTTCGACAGCTTTATTACAACACTGGTACGTATGCTGATATTATTGTCGGCCAATTACACCAGTTACCCCCGGTTCACGATTTGTGACCCATAGAATGTGAGCTTTAACGACGCGTCTTGGTTCGCCAGCTCTGTACTTATGTACCTAGTCATTAACACATTGGCGGCCTACCCTAACCGTTCGTTGATGGGGTTTGAACAAGAAAAATGTCAGTCAATTCCGATTTTTGACGACGCTTGCTGGGTGACCGACATTGTAATGATCTTCTTATTACAGGGTTTTTCGACACGCTTTCTCAATCTCAAGATCGCGGAGCCACATGGCGGGTGGTGGGGTAGGTACTTATCCATTGGAGGCTCGAAATTTCAACTTACAGTCCGCATTATCACAGACAGCAAATAGTATTCACGCAATTAAACGAGAGCGGGGTTTGTAAGTCAAACGTTTGCCTGCTTCAACTTTGAACTGGTGGTTCTGGCGCGCAGGCTCACCTTCGGAACCTTTTACCTTGCTTCTAGTCGATTTGGTATGTCAGGGGACTAATCCTCCAGAAGGAAACTTTATAATGATCAATCCACTACTAATATTAGGATGCATGGGATGGCTATCGTGCTAATCGTGAACGTGTCCTGGGCTATCTATATGAAAATAAGATCAACAACACAATTGTTCTTTCTGGAGATAGCCATGCGAATTGGGCGTCAGACCTTGCTCGTAAATCTTTCCTATCGCGTTGCCATACGTAGGACTAATTGTCACGGTTTCTGCAGATCCTAATGACTCAACTACGTTTGTAGCTTTCCACAATCATGTCAATTTAACCGCGTAACCATTATCTCCTCCTTTTTCTACTACTTCTCGTCCTCTTGTTGCTCCTTTTTTTTCCACAGGTACGACCCTTTAACCGGTCAAGGTGCGATTGGCGTGGAGTTCGCCGGGACTGCGGTCACTTCTGGTTCTTCGTTTGGTACCAACATTTTACCTGCTGCAGCAGACGTGAAGTCTCAACAGTATGTTGCCGCGAATTTGGACTTACAATGGAGTGAGGGATCATATCGGGGCTTCTTTACTCTTGCCATCGGCCCCGGAGTGCTCAATGCTACTTATTACGCGATGAAAAACATCAGTGAGCATTTATGCGCTTAGTTCATGGGTTAAAGTATCGCGATTGACCTCCCCCAAGCATTTGCTAATTTAGACGGTTTCGCCAGTGCCAGTTTTGTGGTAGAAGCCGGGGAAAATAAAATATCAAGGCCTGTAGCGGGGGGATCAACTTTGGCGGGTGCACTCAAATTTAATGGAACTAAAGGACACTGATGTTCTCATATCGAGGTTCATTTCTACTTCGTCTGTACAAGATTTGTACATACTCTACTGTACGGTGAACGCTTATCCGAATATTCTTTGTTGGTTCTACCTGGCTCGAACAGACTGGAACATAAATATCTTGATTCCACAAAAAATGAACAACTTTCTTATCTTGATCGAATCGATTAGTTATCCTTCGAGCCATAACACCTAAAACACGTGCGGCATATAACAGTCGGTGACCGTCGGTGAGGTCATATCATTGATTTTAATTCAAATATCACATGATCCCAGACGCGCATAGAACAGTTTCGAACAATTTGGAAGGTTCTCCAGCTTTCGAGGAGTAATCGCTTAAAATTATAAAATCTGGCTCCAGGTTCTCATCACATCAGATCACATATTTTCAACATCCCTCTTCCCTTCATCCATCCAAAACTTCGCGCATAATGTCTTCTTCAAAAGCTATTGGTATCGATCTCGGTACTACATACTCGTAAGCGCTTCTTTTCTTTCAATGTTTGATTAAAACTGATCTTTTCTTTTACAGGTGTGTCGGCGTGTGGCAAAACGATCGAGTTGAAATTATCGCCAACGACCAAGGTAACCGAACGACGCCTTCCTATGTCGCCTTCACCGATGGTGAGCGTCTTATCGGTGATGCCGCAAAGAACCAAGTCGCGATGAACCCTCATAATACGTATGTCCGTTCACTGATCTTTCTCGATCTCTTTCACTGACACACTTTCCTATCAGTGTCTTTGACGCCAAGCGTCTCATTGGTCGTAAATTCGATGACGCTGAAGTTCAAGCCGATATGAAGCACTTCCCTTTCACCGTCTTCTCAAAAGAGGGGAAGCCGTACATTGAGGTTGAATACCGCGGCGAGAAAAAACAATTTGTATGTGTTCTTTTACACGGCTAATCTTATGAGTTACTGATTGTCATGTTATTTAGTCACCTGAAGAAATATCTTCGATGGTCCTCCTCAAAATGAAAGAAACTGCTGAAGCATTCCTCGGCACCACTATCACCAACTCAGTTGTGACTGTTCCTGCGTACTTCAATGACTCTCAACGTCAGGCAACCAAGGACGCCGGAACCATATCCGGAATGAATGTCCTCCGTATCATTAACGAACCAACCGCCGCGGCTATTGCTTATGGTCTCGACAAGAAGGTGTCTGGCGAGCGCAATGTCTTGATTTTCGATTTGGGAGGAGGAACTTTTGATGTTTCCCTATTGACAATCGAAGAAGGTATTTTCGAAGTCAAAGCCACTGCTGGTGACACACATCTTGGCGGTGAGGACTTTGACAACAGGTTGGTTAACCACTTTATTCAAGAATTTAAACGCAAGAACAAGAAGGGTATGTTTTTCCCCAAGTTTATCTTGTACGCAATTCGTTATCTAACCTTTCGTTTTCTAGATCTCTCTTCCAACCCTCGTGCTGTTCGTCGTCTCCGTACCGCTTGCGAACGTGCCAAGCGTACTTTATCTTCTGCCGCTCAGACCTCGATTGAAATTGATTCCTTGTATGAGGGTATCGACTTCTACACTTCCCTTACACGTGCTCGTTTCGAGGAACTCTGCCAAGACCTTTTCCGTAGCACTCTCGATCCTGTCGAGAAGGTCCTTCGCGATTCCAAGATTGACAAGGCCAATGTGCACGAAATCGTCCTTGTCGGCGGTTCAACTCGTATTCCCCGTATCGTCAAGCTCGTCTCCGACTTCTTCAATGGTAAGGAGCCCAACAAGAGCATCAACCCTGACGAGGCTGTTGCCTACGGTGCTGCTGTCCAGGCTGCGATCTTATCCGGTGACACTTCTGAGAAGACTCAGGATTTACTTCTCCTCGACGTCTCTCCCCTCTCTCTCGGTATTGAAACTGCTGGTGGTGTGATGACCGCACTCATCAAGCGTAACACCACCGTCCCGACTAAGAAGTCTGAAACTTTCTCAACTTACGCCGATAACCAACCTGGTGTGCTCATCCAAGTCTTCGAGGGTGAACGTGCTCGCACTAAGGACAACAACCTTCTTGGAAAATTCGAGCTTTCTGGTATCCCACCTGCTCCCCGTGGTGTACCTCAAATCGAGGTTACCTTCGACATCGATGCCAACGGTATTTTGAATGTTTCTGCCGCCGATAAGAGCACTGGCAAGTCAAACCGTATTGTCATCACTAACGACAAGGGCCGTCTTACGAAGGAAGAGATCGAACGCATGGTCTCAGAGGCCGAGAAATACAAAGCCGAGGACGAGGCTGCTACTGCCCGGATAACTGCTAAGAACGCTCTCGAGTCTTACTCGTACAACCTTCGTAACTCCCTCACCGACGAGAAGCTTGCCGATAAATTCAGTCCGGAAGACAAGACTAAGCTTACGAGTCATGTTGACGAAACCATCAAATGGCTTGACGAGAGCCAGGAGGCATCGAAGGAGGAGTATGAAGAGAAGCAGAAGGAGCTTGAGGCGATTGCAAACCCAATCATGCAAAAACTGTATGGTGCTGCTGGTGGTCCTGACGCGGGTGGCTTCCCTGGAGCTGGAGGGTTCCCTGGCGGTGCACCAGGTGGCTTCCCCGGTGCAGGAGGTGAGGAAGGGCCTTCCGTCGAGGAAGTAGACTAGATGATTGCGCTTTGGGTATCGAACTTTTTACTTTCTTCAATCAATCCTTACCTCTACCCTTCTGTTCTCGTCGTTGTTTTGTCATTTCCTAAACTCGGGTTCTGCTTGCTTTCCGATTACCATGATTTCAGAACCAAAATAATCATACGACCTGACACAGTGACAATGTATATTACACACTAGCATTCCTAACACCATATATCTTCCTGTAGCTAGACACCGCAATGTAATCTATATTTCTGCTTAAACGGGCAGACTACTTTCTACTTTCCAAAAGGGCTTGGCCATCAAATTTTTGTTTCATACAAGTGTTGTCATTCAAAATGCTGAGCACAAACTACCATCTCCTACTACTGATCATCAAGATGAACTGGCGACTGTACTGCTACCTCGGAGACCAATTGTAAAAGTCTTCGGCAATGGCAGATGCGAGTATCATCTTTTCCTAATCAATAGAAGTTTTTCATTAGTAGTGCACTTCTCCCACAAACTTCGAATCACAAACTTGCACCTGTGAATTGAGTTTCCCTGAAGAATTATCTTTGCCATGCCCGCGTCAAAGCTCCCTCCGCCTGTGCGCGTTGGATCTTTCAGCGAGAAGTGGCCGCCGAAGCCGACGTGGAAGGCTCCAGAAGATGTCCCCGACCTGAGTGGCCAGATATTTTTGGTCACAGGCGGCAACGTCGGTATCGGAAGAGAGACCTGTCGTGTACGACAACTCTTTTCTTCTGCTCATAGCTTGTAACTGAACCTTGGAAATAGATATTGGTTGCCCGCAATGCTAAGGTGTATCTCGCTGCACGTTCAGAAGAGAGGGCTCAGACAGCTATAGACGATATCTGTCAGAGCACTGGGAAATCAAACATTCATTTCTTGAAGATTGACCTTGCCGACCTCTCTTCCGTCAGAAAAGCTGCAGAACAATACATCTCAATGGAGCAGGAACTACATGTCCTCATTAATAATGCGTGAGCCGTACACATCATGAGCGGATCAAGATCCTCTATTGACATTCCGCTGCAGTGGTGTTTTGTACTCTCCTGGCATTGGTCCTCAAACTGCACAGGGATACGATGTTCAATTCGGAGTGCACGTCCTAGGTACGAATCGTTTCTCGTTGACGCATGTGATGATAAGTTTAAGTTTTATAGGACACTACTTCTTCACCCTACTGTTGATGCCCACGCTCCTGCGCACTGCAAATGGTGAGATATCTGGGACGCCAAAGCCTGTTCGTGTGGTATCTGTATCGTCGGACGCGCACGAAATGACCGCCCCCCAAAAAGGCATCGTTTGGGATTCGCTTCAGAAGGGGGATGCTGCAACGCCGGCACGGAAGAAACTTACAGGAACTCGCTTATATGGCCAAAGCAAACTAGTGTGTGACTGGTATGCTTATCCTGATCCTAGAACAGTTTCATATTTCCGCGACGTCACAGGGCGTGGTCCTCATCTCCTCCGAGCTCTCACGACGGTACGGCGATCAGGGTGTCGTGGCTATCTCTTTGCATCCAGGCGCGTTATAGTGCCTCGAGCGTAATATTCACCCTCATCTGATAATGTTTTTGTTCAGGCGGTGTCGAGTCAGAACTGTTGCGCCACCTGCACCCTATTATTGCCTGGATAGTTGAGAAGATACGTATTTATCCTGTGTCTTTGGGTATTATCACAACTTTGTATGCGGCGACCTCGGAGGCAGCGCTGGAAATGAACGGAGAGGTAACACTATTTATAAATGATTGGTTCTCGAAACGATGAAAACTGATGGTCTGTCGCACAGTACTTGACTGCTTGGGCACGACGGCAGGTTCCCAGTATTCATGCACAGAACTTAGAGATGGGAGAGAGGTTATGGAACTGGTGCGAAGAGCAGGTTTCCGATTTCTGAGTTTAGGCTGGTTGGCCGGTCGTTCGAGGGTGAGAGTTCATTCCATCCCGAGTCCTGACCATTCAGTAGATGATCGTGCCAAAAAAGTCCCATAATCATCATAAAAATGCTGATGAAAACGTGCGTTTCGGGGCTTCTCATAGCGTTCTCCGTCAGTGCTGATGAAGATATGGGGTTCGGAGTTCTTAAGACGATACCGGTCAATACATTTGATCATCAACAGTTTATACTGATGTGACCCGTGAGCCTCTTTGGAGTCTTTTCCTCCTACTCCGGTGTTGCTTCATGCTTCACTATCAAGTACAGCCTGTCTCAGTTCAGACGAATAGAGATCGTATAGAGGCCATCCGCTTTTCATTATTTCCTTCCCAGACCGCTTCATTAATGTTGCGGAAACTGTCACGTCGCGGCTCAAACTCAGCTCAGTCGTTTAGGAACCACATTCTCAGCATCAGCAACACGATGGAAACAATATCTATTTACCGCTATATCTCACTGTCAAAACGGTATTTCCTCCTAGGCCCAAGTATACCGCAGATCTATACAGGTTCCAGAGGTACTCGGATTTGATGTCGACTGTCTATAAGTACTACACAGCGCACGCTTACCTTGTATCCTCCCTGATGATTGACACGATATGTCTGCTCAGGGTGTTCCAACGACGGTGCAAAATCTTATCACATTGAATTTATCTGCTTCCTATGGTGCTTTGATCATAGCGGCCTATATACTTTTCCACATTTCTTGCCAATTTGAATGCCCGGCACTTTATTCGTGGTTCAGGGGATGACATGCCAGTCTCCAACCTGGAGGACATACACTTTGCCAGCGCAGTGATAACGCAGGGTGATGCAGAAGCGGGTCTAACGAGCAGGCACTTTATGCTCGGTCAGATGGGCTCCGAAGAGTCGAGTGGCTGGGACAGGTCCGGTGTGAGTGCACTTCAGTAACTGTTAGCAACAAACCTCCTGAAGTATTGAGGTATGATGTGCAGGCATCGAACCTCGAAAAGTATACCTGCTCTGACTGGACTCTTAGTCAGAGTAAGAGTGACCTTTAAGTTGAAATGGTTTCTTTGCTAAATAGTAGGTTACAATACTAGAGAATGACGAGGATAAAGTATTCTAGAGTTTCTGCGTTCAATGCCGTCTACCATCTTCGTGCGATGAAGTAGAGGCATATGAGTCTGGATATTTCTGGCTTTTCCCTTGTGGGACCCAGTCTTTGACGAAGATATCATTATATCTATGTAGATACTTATCTGTCTCCCTCAGGGTTTGTGGGGGAGACTGTTACTCCCGGAAAGAAAGCTGAGAAAGGACTGTTAATCCACGTTCACAATAGCATTCACAAATCAAGTCAAAGAGCTACAGTATCGTCTATATATTTGCATTACGGAGGCTTGGTTAAACAGGAAGATCTGTCGAGATCATGATACCGCCACTGTCATCCATCTGGTACATTCTCGTGATTCATATTTGCATACATCGCAATTGGTGAGTGATAGCGACTTATTGCGAAAAAGCAAGGTTTATAGCATTATGCGTCGAACGTACTGACACACGAAAGAACAGCATTACAGTGAACAACGTTCCACAATGATATATCGAAACTAAAAGAGTGTATGAAGGGAAAAAATGCCAAAAAGCTCCGGAGCGACACAGAAATGAAGTGGGAGATAGAAGAGGATAAGAGAACACATGGTGTTGATTAGAGTAAATATACGAGGAACAGAATGTGAAGTCGAGAAAAATTGACAAGGAATTCATTGGACTATAGTGTTTTTTGAGGAGCAAAGAGATACTTATGATGTTGACGGTTGTATTAATCTTCGAAAAGCGGACGTATCGGAAATCAATGTAAACCGTTCCTATTAGGTTCATCAAGACTTCGATGCGCCTGTAGATCATGAAGAACCGAGGGATCCACTGTATCATGATGTGAATGATATGTAAGATGAATTCATGAAAAGCGCGTACCTGGTAGCACACTTTTTCGGCGAACATGGGGGCTTTGACCAGGACTTGATGCTGTAAGGTCTGTTCCTACATCGGGGTACATTTGCTATACAATGGGTAAAAGACAAAGTTGGGAAAAAAGCAAGGAAAATCATGGATTCTCAGATACACTGTCACTACGAGTTGGAGTTATGATGAATCAACGCACGTCCAGTCCCGGGTCAGCCATGGGCACCCGTTCGATGCCGTGCTCGTCTAGACCTCCTGTCACGTCGTCAATCGATGCTGCGTTCAACTCCATCGACAGATCAAGAATATCGACATCTTCAGCTGATGGTGGCGGAGGTGGTGACGGATACGGTATCTCGACAAATCCCTCAGGCAACTTTCCTCCTATATTTTTTACGGCCTTTTGACGCATCTTTTGCCAAGCTTCGAATCGGCTGACGGCTTGTTGTTGCTCGCTGTAAATCACAGATAAGTCGAAGGGATCGGGGAATTAAGGTAGTTCACCCACTTGATCTTCCGTTGCTTGTATTGCTGCATCGTTTCATCAAATAGATCGGGGTTAATTTCCATGAACAGTTTCAGGGCGTTGTATACCATGCCATGTATTGTTCTAACAGATGATCAGGGTTGAAAGTTACGAGAAGGAAATGCAGAATACCTATTCCAGTGCGATTTCGAGTTGGTGTACAGGGCAGGGAAAACGATTGGAAGGATGGTCGCGAGGTTATCGCTCATCAAGTTTACCACATATTCGTTATTCCAATACAACAAAGCCCGTTCGGCTACTTGGAAGTGCTGACTATTGATGCATCGGGCCAGCTGCTGGAATAATGACACCTGGATTTTCTGGAATTCTACAGGATCGGTGACATCGAGTACTTCTTCCACCTCGTTCAAAAACATCACCTCCTTGGGAGAGTTGACCTTGGGCCAGTACCGGAGCAAGCCCATCATCACATCCTCCGCCAGTGATGGATCCTTTTCCAAGAATTGCACTACACAATAGGCCAACTGAGGGTGATACAGCGAAAGACTTTTGACTTTGTGGAGGGGAATGAGTACGCGAGTCAAGAAGATCTTGTGCTCTTCTTTGAGAGGCAGCGCGAAACCGTTGATAATAGAGCCTAGTATTTCCAGCAATTCAGCGATACCATTGTGGCGTTCAGTTTCATAGACAAAGTGATAAAAAACGTTATTGATGGAGCGCCTGATGAACGCACGGAGGTTCAAGAATTTTCCATAGATCCTATGTAACGTCGTCTTCAGAAAGTCGCGTTCCCTCGGATCTTCCGAGTCAAAAAGTTCGAGAAGATTGAGAACAAAGGGTTGATCGATATACCGTTTGGCCAAATTCGTATTGAAATCGGGGCTTTCGACAAATCGAAGAAAGAATTCATACACGATTTGAAGGTGAGGCCAAGCGAGTTCGAGGACGGGCTCATCCTCTTCGGGATCAAACGCATCTCCGATGGGGTTCACAGGTGGGGGTATCGAACGGAAGAGGTTAACGGCAAACTAAAATTAGAGGTGTTAAAACCGATGGAGATGAAGAGGGATGGCACGAACCATGTTGACCACCTCGGGGTATACGCTTTCGGTAATGACACCACGCTGTGTGGTGATATACTCCAGCATCTCATGCAACGTTTGGGCCTTGATCTGTTTACCCTTGAGTTCGGCACTGGCGTCGTTGAAGTCGAACAGGACCCGGCACTGGTGCAGCTTTCTGATGAAAAGGATCGGTCGCTCATTCACAGGTGTTTCTATTATGACATGTGAACGGTGAAGGAAGACAAGAACGTGAAGTCAACAGACCGATGAATGGTGGAAGTCTCTCTATTTCGACCTTTTCCGTCACGACAAAACGACTGCTCCTCTGCTTCCGCGGAGGTTTACCAACGATGGGGATGGTATCCTTGGGCCCGGCTCTTAGGCGGTTGAGGGTGGTATTGCGAGGGGGAGTGGCATTTCCTTGGCTATCAAGATTCGAGCCGTGCCGTTCAGACAAAAGTTGAGTGCGATGAGCTGATTCTGCCGAGTTATCGGGACTGACGACGACGATAGGAGGAGAAAGCGAAGCATCGCCGGAATGCCTGCGGTCCGGAGTAGAAGGTTGCGACGAGGCAGGGGACGATGAACGAGGTTGAGAGGAGTGATTAGAAGCATTGTTGAGAGAAATGGTCGGATTCGGCAGTGGCTTGGAAGTATTAGGGGGTGGTGGTGGTGGATTAGCAGCCGCAGAGGCTGCTAAAGCATTTGCTTTCTGTTCTTTCTTGGACGTACTGTCCTGCGAGCTCTTTCTGTTCAGCTGGACCTGTATTAGCTGCGCGCATTACTTAAAGTTGGAATGAAATACCAAAGTTTTTTTAAGACCTTTCATGACGAACAGTGCAAGGAGCTTTGTTGGAAATTGTTGTCACAAAAGTACAAAATCGGTCGGTACGTTGTTGTGGTCGTCGTCGAGCTAAATCTAGCTAAATCGATTCAACCGTGACTGAATGTGTCACTGTATGAAGCGTCACGCATTCTTTTCATCTTTAAACTTTTGACCTTCTCGACTTCTTGGATCTCATTAGACCTTATTACATTATCATTATATCAGTTTCCCTCACTCGCTTTGTTTTTTTTGCTCAACAATTTCTGAAGGTGTCGTTCGCTTTTCAACCGCAGCAACACTAATAGTAATACTAATAGAATAGATCCGGAAATAGACAAGTCACGGGGTTATCGCTGCAACCGGTTACAGGCTGAGGTAGTTATCTTACTTTGCGCCCATCACCATGGCTGGTAGGTCTCTCTGCTCTCTCTGCTGAATAATGTCTGACGACTTCCTCAGCAATTTACGCGGTATATACCCATCCTACTGACCCACCAATCCCTAACCATCTCCCCACTCTAATCGTAACTCCTCACGGTAAATGCTTTCGTACACCTTACCTGACAAGATTTCTGAACCATCATTAGGTCAACCGGAGAACATCCTATACTCTTATCTGCACACCAACTTCGTAAGAACGCAATTTTGACTTCGTTTATGCACTCGCTCATCACTACCTTCATAGAACTCAGAGAACTATCTTTTAACACCTTCTCCTAAGGGCGATTTATGTGTTGCTAAAATATTCCCCCCTCCACCCAAAGAAGTTGCGAAACGATCTGCTTCAGAACCAGGACACTCATCGCCTACTGGATCTCGTGTCGCTCGTTGTGAAGCTTCTCGCAATCTGAAATGGACTATAGCAAACACTGGTGTTATATCTCCCATTTACAAACTATCTCTTCCTTCTCCAGACTCTCCAGATCTTCCGCTTTTCCAAATTTCCAAGCCCAATCCAAATGCCGCCTTCTGGAGTATGTTCTACTTTGCATATGCTGGTCATAACATTCCCCCTAAGCGTATCGAGTTTGGCAAAATCCAGAAGAATCCTCACGCCGGTGGTACTCGAATAAGCATTACCGGAAAGACACCGGAGGAAAAGGCAGTGTGGCAAACTCTTGGCGAAGGCAACGAAGACTGCGTCGAATGGGTGGTGCTGTGCGCTGCCTTGAACCTGCTTGAGTAAGTTTGTCATCTCGTGTGTTGATCATCGTCTCACCAGTCACAGCGACGAAATCATGAAAGCTGCCGAGAAGTCACCTGGTGGCTTGGGCGGTCCTACACCTGTCTCTCTTCAAGATTCAGGACCGGTCTCTAATATGCCGCCGCGCTCAGGACCATCGCCCATGCCTGCTGCTAATGGTCCTATGCCACCACGTGGAACACCTGTTCCCAGTCAAGATCCAGGCGCCCAGCGTCCGATGATGATGCCCCACAGCAATTCTCTTCCACCAGGAGGTCGTCCGGGTCCACCTATGGGACAAGGTTATCCTCAGAACCAGCCCCCTCCCCGTGGTCCTTATCCGCCTAATCAAGGCCTTCCTGGTTCAGGTACGCCAGGATTTGGACCGCTTGGCCCTATGCCACCTCAAGGATATGGTCCCGGCTCCGGTCCCCAGATTCAAATGCGTGGCGGAATGCCTCCTCCAGGTCCTGGATACAGAGGGCCACCACCTCCTCAAGGTGGGCCTATGCCTATGCAAGGTCATCCCCTGCCTCCGCAACAGATTCCTCCCCAGCAGGGAGCCACACGACGATTCTGATGTGAACTGGCTTGGGATGCCGGTTGATGTTTCCATATCAACCACATATACCCTTTCCTTCTTTTCGAGTAATGTAATCTGATTGGGTTGATAGGTTTTACATATTTATTTGATGACATATTTTCCTCCTCCGTGCTTTGTACCCTTACAAATACATGAAAGGAGCATTGAATGTATATCTGTTGTACAGTAGTTCCCATTGAATCTTTTTGATTCATTACAATGAGAAGTTCCCGCTTAAGGATTACCACTTTTCGCTAGTTGTTCAATAGCTTCTAGTGAGTATGCTGCACAAGATCATTAGAATTGGATGCCAATGTGCAGGCGAAGAGACTTTACATTTTGGACGTTCAAGAGGCAGCCCCAGAGCTCTTGCCCACACAAGCTGAGTGACACAACCCAATGCTGGAGGTCAAAATTAGTAGATACTCTCAGATTGAAAGAAAAATGAGTTGTTACCTCGTGAAACACCGAAGATCACAGTGTAATACTAAATATAACTACATTAAATGAATATTCACCGCAAAGGAACATATGACAATACCTTAAATTCAGTCAGACCATAGTGGTACAAGACACATCCTAAGTCGAGGGTCAATCACATAGCTTTTAATTATTCAAGAGGATAAAACAAACCAGATGCTGCATCGACATTGGGATATGGATTCTTAGTCTGTGATTGCTTTAATATAGAACCAAGTCAGCAAATCAATAAACTGACCTTTCCATGTTCTTTCAAAACATCGGGAGCGACCTCATAAGTCTGGAGCGGGAGTGTCGATAGAAAGTAATGTAGTCATGATCAAGGCACAATTACCTTCTTTACCAGTTGAATGATTGGACTATTGAGCAGCTCGGGCTTGGATTCGCAGAATTTTTGCAGCGCAATGAATCTTGGATCAGGGTTTCGCAAGACACCATGTCCGTAGCTGAGCGAGTAGAAAAGATATCAGTTGTAGAACGTCAATGAAAATCTGGGATTACCCAGGCACAACTTGTCCTGATTTGAGAGTCTTCCAGAGATATTCCCGAATGGTGTCATGAGATACTTCCTCCCCGACTTCTCTCAGCATAGAGAGTTGCCAACGAAGAACTTCTTGGTTCGCCAAGCTGCTCGCTAGAGATAAGCACAATTCTGGCTGAAAAAGAATGAAAGCTATACCCATGGAGAGGACCAGCAAGTGCAAACAATGCTGCAGCATAGGACAAATAAGGGTCTGAAAGCGTTGAACCCACGAGATCTATGTGTGATTGGATAAACCAGATCAGCAAACCCATGACTTGAGTCTTCCATGTTACACGTACGAGATGTATGAGCCGATGCATTTCCTCCCTCGTGATCCCCATGAATAGAGATATACAGTCGAAGGTATTCAGTCAGGTCGTGATTATCGCCGTAGCCCAGCATCTGAGAGTAGTTGCCTGTATCGAATTCAGTTAAGAACTGCACATCAATTTGAATGGCTGACCAACAAGGTCCAACTCCGGGTCAATCTCAGGTAAAGTGGCCTCAGGTTTGTAAACGTTACGATAAATGCGGGCGGCGAGTGCAGGGAGGCGAGCAACAAGGTTGATAGAATCATCTAGAGTATATCTCCAGTATTCAGATTTCTTGATGCCCCTCTCGTACGCTGCTTGGAAGGAGCTGTCATGATTCAAAGCAGCGACGCCGATGCCTAACTGCGTCATCGGATGTAACGTTTTGGGCAATCTGAAAGGGTAATCCCATCAGTAACTTACCGCATAACACAGCAAGAGGTACTCACGAATCAATAAGGCTCGCAACGGATGGTGGCAAGTTTCCTTTCTGTGCCAGTTCTCGAGACAGCTCCCGAGTCTGTTCCGCAGATGGGACCTGCCCTGTAAGCAACAACCAAAGCATACTTTCGGCTATGATTTCTTTGCCACCAGGTGCTGTGGGAAGTGCCTTCTGTACATCGGGGATTGATAGTCCATGGAAGCGAATGCCCTGATCACAGAAGAAAGAATGAAGGGCAAGGATACAGTAAACACACAGAACAACTTGCCTCTTCAGGATCTAGGACAGACGAGTCCCACAGCATCGCTCTTAAGCCTCGCATACCACCTATAACATTCCCAACCTGAAGATGTCGCTGAGGCAAAGGTATAGCCAAAAGATACATCCATGTGCACCTTTACATCACCAATAGAGACATCAGAGTACTCTGTTTTCTGAACACAAGTGAGCTAGATTATAGATGGCGAAAGAGTGGGGGACTTGCGAGTTTCTTCAAATGTGCTTGCTTCACAGGTATGACCTCTTCGATGGTCTCTTTGAGAGACTGTTCGTTGTCAGAACAGCGCGTATGACCATAGCAGACGCGTACAAACCTTGGTTGAAGCCAAACGCCTAAAGGGTGAGCGAAGATGCAAGAAAAGGGGGAGTGTTCGGGAAGTAGAATTACTCAAAAACATGACAACAACGTTCGAGGCTCAAGGGCTCAAGGTCAAGACCAAGAAGTCAAACTTGAGAAAGCCGGGTTCGACGTAGCCGGAGTATCCCGAGGTATGTAGTAGCATGACATTCACGTGATGAGGTGGTGCTTTGTAAGCGACAGAAACGTGTTCCGCGATAGCGGCCAGCTCATCACTAGACTTTTTCCTCCTCAAATGGCTTCTGTCCTGGTACCGGTCGCGTACATCATCATTGTGTTCGGAAGCTTGTTCATTTTCTCCTACTACTACAGAAAACAGGCGGCTTGTAAGTAAATCTGCATGCTTTCTCATCAACTCTCCCTTTGACGCGCCCTATTTAGCTCGAATTCTCGAGCCATACTTCACTTCACATCCTGAAAGAAATACCTACGTCACCCTCCTTCAGAAGACAGATCCACCTACCCCAGAGGTTATCCTCAAATCGGCGCTGGTCCGTCGTGCCATCGCTGATGTTATGCGTGTTATGCGTATACGGGAAGACAAACCGGCTCTGCAAAATCTTGTCCAGAAAGGTTCTGTGGGAGATGATCTTTTGAACAGCTTGCTCGCTGCGGAGAAGGAGATGGAAGCTGAAATTATAGAGGTCATGAATGAAGCTAATTCGTTCGTGGAGGGTTGGGGTCCTATCATTTTCCCAACGGCCAACGAAATGATCGCCAACGAAAAGATGCGTACTATTTTTGAGCAGACCGGAGATAGGAGGACGGAGTTAGGTGTGCTCTATGGCGTTGTTCGGTGACTTTTGAGACTCAACTTGTCGGTCTGTCTGCTAGAAAGAAGATATGGCCGGAAGGCTCAAAATACGCCTAACATCGCCCCTATAACTGTCACAATGACCCCTTCGAACTCAGTTCCTCGTGCTGCACCTCAAGCCAACGGGCAAACTACTGTTGAAAATGCATCTACCAGTGATGCAGAAGGCCAGTCAAAATCTGTGTGTTGATAGTTGCCGCTTCTTTATTAACCATACTGATGCAGAAGCAGGGCAAAAAGGGTAAGAAGAGAAAGTAGGTCAATCTTCGACGTTGATCGACCATCACTAGTACTGTTAGCTTATTTATCTGTGTATGAAACCCCTGCTATAATTATCCATGATGATACATATTGAGCCAGCGGTAAAATTTACTGTGTAGGAAAAGAATACAAGTGATGAAAGTGGATGTGGAACAATGTAAAAAGATACATGAAAGAGATTTAGAAGAGACTAGCCCCGAATTACAATTGCCTTCTCTGCTACACCTGCTTTTGATCGTCCAGATTTGTCAATGTGGTCTAAGCCCAATACATCCTCCGGTGCGAATTGATGTTCATATATGGTGTCATCTAGAGCAAGCGCCGTTAGCTTTATCAACGTATGGGAAAGCAGCAGGACGAACCATCCTCGATATATGAGGGCTGCTTGAAGGTCGATGCTTGTATGAGGGCGAATCGGAATTTCGCTATGTCTTTGTCCGAGACACCTAATCGAGCTTGAAGCCGTTTCTTCGTATCGGAGAATTTTTCACCCTACCGTGAATATGAAGTTAGCGCTGTCAAAGCATGGTTAACGAAATATAGACGTACCCGTTTTACGACGAATTTGAAAGGAATGCCGTGCGTGCGCGTCAATTCTCTCGAAAAGTGGAAAACCCCGATGACCTTGTCAGTGTCATCAGCTTCCAACTCTTCACGCGGAACTTCCTGCAAATCAAGGTCAGTCTTGGTCAATCCAACGATTGCAAAAACTCCAAACATTACCTCAGCGTATAGGTCTACCGGATCCGGAATATTACCAATCATCTCTGAGCCAGTAAATTCCTTTTGAGTTTTGCCGTCCCGCGATATCTCAAAAATACGGATTTTTCCAGTTCCTGAGGGCGATAAGGTGACTTGTTTCGCTAGGTTCTCCGCAAGTTCGTATACGGAACTGGTTTTTGGTAGGAGGAAGGGGAAAGTGCCTTCCTCCTTATTGTGAATGCCAGTCCATATCACCTTGAGACTACGTTTGGTCTCTAGCTCGACGATACTGACATCGAGCTTCTCATAAAGTATCACCGCGCTTGTAGTGTAGTATGGAGCCATTATTTCGGCGATACTCTGGTTTAAGGATCGTTTGAGCACAGACTTGGCATTCCCATTGTTAGCGTGCGTAGTCGTGAATCGTAGTTTGATTGGATCATGTCGCAGGTATTCTCCAGCTTTGATTGACATCTATGCACAACTTGAGATATTGAAGGAAAAGAATGACAGACATGGCAACATACTGTATCGTAATTCTGCTTCTTGCTCAGGATAAGGCTGAACTCGGGATGATCGTGATCAGAATCTTCATATTTGGGTCGGAATATAATCATGACACGGTTCTGGATGAAGTCGTAGAAGTGGATGGGATTGGAATGAAGGCCCTGACTCTCGAGGTCATGAATTCTGATTACTGCAGTCAACGAAGAAGTGATCACTGATAAGCACAGATACTCACTCTTTCTCTGGCAAGTCGACTTGGAAGCATATAACATCGCCATCTTGAATCTCACTTTGAGCAAAAGAGAGTTTAGGCTTCATCAACTCGATCATGCCAGGTTTGATTTCCTGAACGTCAAATCGTTAATCATACAAGTAAGAGAATACCTCCGATGATGATTTACCTCGTACAACTTCACCGGTGTTCCTGGTGTCCATCGCATACGTTCATTGATGATCGGTACTAAATCACCAACTTTCGACGTCCGTGGCATGTAAACCTTGCCAGCACCTAATAGATTCTGTTTTGAGGTATCGAAATGCTTCAAAAACACCATAATGGACTGAGGAGGTGATTCGGGCTAACGGAAAAATGAGTTGACGAGTCACACGAAAACCTAAACACGAACTCACCTTCGAAGGATCTGTAACGACGTCCAAATACAATCTCAGATCGTTCTGTCTTGCCGCCATATTATTGCGAATGACCTCGACCGCTATAACCCTTCGATTGGACACAAAATTGACGTTTTCAAAAGACACTCACTCAGGGTTGGTTCGTTTTCCGGAATAGCAGTGTCTGGCCGGACAGTCTTGTTCTGTCTATTTACCAGAACCCATAATCGTATCTGATTTTCGGGATAGTTAAAGTGCTGTGCCACTCGACTTTTAAACACGCTATATGTCTCTTGTTTCAAGACTCGGAAACTAGGAAGATCAGATGGTGGCCAATTCTTCTCATCAAAAGTGGCCAGGTCAAAGCCTTCATGTCGAGAGAAGGTTTCGTCTGTGATAACCTGGTAGTAAGACCATTACTAAGTAACGGAAAAATCGACGGTAAGCTGTTCGCATACCTTCGCGGTCAAGAACAGATGTTGCTCCTCACGTTCCCTTTTCTTCGCTTCACTTTGGAGACGCTCTTCGTCCAATCTCCGTTCTATCATAGAATAAGAATAAGATTATTAAACCTTGAAAGCAATGGACCATGCGCACTCAAATGGGGAGGTGTGTCTTCTTCAGTGAACGGAGCCAAGACCTCATCCATGGCTGATTCTCGGATATATACTAACATGTATGCATTTGTGAAGCGCTTCATGGCGCGAACTTGATTTCGCTGAGCGGTTGGAGGTAAGCCATTCAATGGCTCCCCACCGTAGTTCTCCTCCAACACTTCTTTATCAGTAACAGGCGTCACCCGATCGTCATCGAACTTGAGCCATCGCGTGTCTCGGTCAGGCTTGATGAGGGCAAAGTAGTGGCCTCCATGTAAATCACCAGAATGGACTAAAACGCCGGTGAGCTTGTACTTCCACGGTTTGGAACGGTCTGCATTGGCATCCAAAAATTCTCCAAGATCGATTTCAAAAGGGAATTCGTGGCGATCATTTATCTTCACCATGGCGTCGCGTTGGATGTCGTATTCGAAACGTTTCAGCTGGAGGTGTAGGACTGGTGGGAAGGATTCGAAAATAATGCCCTTCTTCGCGTCTTGTAATCCGAAACCTTCCGCTTGATACTTGTTCTCGCCATCCATATTCTCCACCGCTACGTAATCCTTGAAAGACTCATACAAATTTCGCATGCCCTTTACGTTGAGTTGAATATCTAGGTATCTAATGAGCAGAGAATGTATCAGGTGCAATAGACTCACCATTGAATTCCTCTGTTCGCGACGATTCATACTCGACATTGACACACTTGATATAACTTTTCATCTTCCCAACGAAAAGCTTTGCAATGGCACCTTCCGCTATGGTGCCCTTACAGCAAAGTCAGATGATTTGATATTTAGGTAAGAAAAAAGAACCAAGCATACCTTCATTTTGGACTCCAGTTTGTCCTGGAGGACACGGTTGAATTCTTGCACGTCATGCTGCAAAAATGAGTCAAGGGATTTCCAACCAAATGATTTTGTTAATTCGGTAGTTCCTGTGATCGTCATTTGAGAGAATGCATTACCGAAGCCGATGCTCAGATACGCACCGACTGGTTGGTCTGATGTTTGTAGATGATAGAATACGCGCTGCAAAGCCAAAGATACACTTTCTGTAGGTAAATCATCCTCGGTTGGGATTTGATACACAGCCTGTATTGAATTTGTGAGCTGCTCGAAGAAGGTAAAAAAGCGAACGGATGAACCTTTCGAAAGTAGCGCGTGCAGAATAAGGATTGAAGCAAAGAGTTCATATAACATGTTGCTCCTTGATTCTTCATCCCAACAAAACCAGTCTCTTTCTTGGAGTCATAACTAGAAGATAAGGTGAGTGATCTTTCTAATTAGCACTTCCAAAGGGCGTACTTCACGAAATTGTGCCATAGGACACCTGTGGGATCCTCCAGTACACGGACAAAGACTGATATATCGGCAGACTCGTTCTCTATCGTTGGTCGAGGTTGGCCTTCCTGAACGTTGAAAAGCTTGCGCAATTCACTGAAACGCGTGAAGCCCCAATCACACTCCTCTGCAATGAAGCGATGATGGGCATCTGGAGGGACAAATATGAGCAAATGAGTCAAAAAGATGAATGATGGACTCACGGCTGACGGTAAAAACAGTGGGATCGTGGATATTAGAAATCACAAGCGCGAACTGGGCACATGCATGCCACCCCTCTGGAGCCTTCTTGGGTTCTGCGTAGTCTAAGTATACTGACACTGTATCGTTTGGCGGTGCATTCGAGTTGCCGAATGGGAACAGCAATATCCGCCTGGTGGCGCGAACGACAATCAATAGCAAGGCCAGGCAAACGAGGAACTGGCGCACCATTTATGACCACCGCATTCAAACTCTTGACTGGTGAGCTTCTTATCCAATTTCTTCCAATTTTCTAACCTCCATGTAAACACTTGAAAATCTTTGATATCTTGACCGAGATCGGGCATATGTTTGGCCGCAAATGCCTCATCTGTGAACAGCAAGATGAGATTAAGAGACAAAATGAAGACACTAGAATACAGACGATTTCGAACTGATACTATTTCGTCAATTTCCATCGAAGGACCACCGTTTGCTTTCTCGTCTAGAGTGTCCATTGTATCATTCTACAGCGTTCAGCAAGATCAGAATTGGGGTTGATAAGCAAAAAGTAAGCAGGAAGCACCATTGGCAAGGGCGAACAATTGATGTGGTACTAGAATATGGAGGTTCGAGATGAAAATAGTGATAGAGGAGTAGTATACAAGTGGATGACGCTCTGTAGGGAGGACACGAGTCTGCGGTGAATGACTAAGGTGGTGCCGAAGATGCCGGGAATCGTGACACATTTAAGGCCGAAATTTTCTATTTTTTTCTAATGCAATCGATGTTTTGAACCGATGACTTTCAGTGATTCTATGCTTCCTCGATATTGCCCGGTGCCCGCCCGAAGAGCTTCTGCTTATTATCTTTCTCCTTCTTTCTCTTAACACGATCCTTAAATTGTCTCGACAAGAAGACTGTCTGTCTTCAACAGCCTTGTCGCTGTCTACTGTCGGTAATGAGTCAAAATCGTGTAATATTGATCTTATGGTGTGTGATACGCTTTCCGCATCTCGTCTTGAGGTGTGGGAGGTTGGAGAAATCCTCACGGACCTTTAGATTCGCCTTTTCTGCATATTCGGTATAACTTGGTCTAATTCTCTGATCACCTCTATGTTATTCCTTTGCGTTCTGGGCAGACACATAATATGATACATACTGTGTATATGAAACTACATTACCAACCTAGTACAAATAGATGAACCGTATTTTGTTGAACTCGGAATCAAATGTTTCAATTCAGAGCGCTCGTTTCGAACTTTCCATTTCGAGAGTCCATCAGGCGAGCTACTGAATCGTCTTTGCCTCATGTACCGGGTACTCCGCTGCCCAAATTATTCATTCATAGTCATTTCTGCAGAGGAGGCCGATTTTATCCTGTCTCCTTCTTCTCTTACTCCCATAACCCGCTGAATGAAGAGTTTCTTTCAGCGCAAGAATGATTCACAAACGGGCCCATCTAAGTCTGCTTCGTCAAAAGACCCTTACAGAATATGGATGCCACGACAGGAGCCCGAGACGACCCAGAAGCCACTCCAAAGGAGTGAAAAACGAGAGGGCAGGTCGGGCACTCGAGATCCCTCTGAAAACACACGAAGCTCTAGTCGGGCTCCTCGACCAAGTGACACAGCTGCAACAATCTCTGGCGCTCATAGGAGTCACAGACATCATAATGCAACCCCAATCAACAAAGATGACAATATCGTTCATCCAGTCCCTGTAAACTCCACAGCACCCCTCCCACAATCACAGCGTGTAGCGCAGGCTTACCGATCCACAGTTCCTGGACCATCTCCCAGTCCCATAAATGCGTCACACGCCTCTCATACAGCGACGCGAAGTGCTAACGCTGCTAAGACGTATACTAGTTCCACTTTCAACGCAATCTATCCCACGGCCTCCACTTCTGCTTCTGTAGCCGCAGCAGCTGTTCGACCTGAGATGGCGAAAGCATCTTCTTCATACTCCAGACGTGACAGGGAGCCAAGCGATAGACATGGAGACCGAACGAGAGATAGGAGTGAAAAAGAGAGAGTGCGAGATAGGGATTATGACAGAGCGGAAGAGCGTACTAGGGATAGGACAGAGCGAGACAAAGGTACGGTGAAGGAAAGAGACCTGACAAAGGACCGGGATAGGGAGCGTGAACGAGATGTAGAACGAACAAGGAAGCGAGAGCGCGACAGGGAGAAGGACAGAGATAGAGAGAGGGTCAGGGAGAGGGACAGAGATCGAATCAAACCACCCGCGGAACCTATTCCAACCGCAGAGCGCGGTCTTCGAGAACGGGACAGGCAGCGAGATACGGACAGCATTTTTCGTGCATCTGTCCGGGATAAGGATCGGACAAAGTATCGGGAACGAGAATTACTTCGAACTGATGATCGGACACTTGCTTATGACTCGGGAAGAGAGAAATCAACATCTAAAGACGCGGACAAGTACCGCGAAAGTTCCCGACGACATCTTGATCGGGAGACGGAGCGTCGTCCAGACGTTGAACGGTCTTCCCGACACCGGATGACAGAAAGGGAACGGGATCCTGCCAGGAGCTTCGTCAATACTCAGAAATTGACTAGCAAGGAATCAAGTGATGAGGCAGAAAGTTCTGATGCCTCGAAGAATAAATATTCTTCAGCTTATCGGCGGACAAAAATCAAAGATCCCATTCCCACTATCTCAACTTCGGTGAGTGATTCGTTCGCTGATCAACGATAATTATACTTAGACCAGAACTCCCATCAGGTGCTTCCCCCCACATCTGCAGGTCAGTCTTATATACCGTCGTCGAAAGATCCAACCAGTTATGGTGTTTCGGCTCCCCCGTCGTCCCAACTTCGTCAGGACTTTGCCCCCTATGGTTCCCAATCTATGCCTTCGACCTTGAAGGCGAATCAGGGTTCTTCCGCATATCATCCCATATCTTCAACGTCGAGGCCAAATCAAGATTCTGTTTATCATGGAGGACCCCATATCCCTCCGACAACAAAGTCCATTCACGACTCTGGACCTTCGAACCCTATGTCCTCAGTGCCGAGACTTACACAAGATGCTACAGCTCGTGGCGGACCTCCCGTTCCTCCTCCTCCGAAATCCGTTTACGACTTTGCGCCTCAAAACTCTATACCCTCTATATCGAAGCATAATCAAGAATCTGTGCCTGGTGGCGCACTTCCTATTCCTTCGATATCGAAACATATCAATGACCTCACACCAAGTCAGCCTTTGTTTAGTCCAGAGCCTCTACCGATACGCTTGCCCGTGAGAATCGCAGACAACTCGCTATTTCGAGAACCACCACTACCGTTGCAGCCCCCGATCAATAACGTAGCTCCCCCGTTGAATGGGGTTCAGCGGACTGAAAAGGTTAGTGGATTATTTAATCATTGTGGTCGCTTTGGCTTAAGCTTTACACTCATAGTACCATCCAACCACCGCAAATTTTCGGGATAAAGCGCAGATTCCTACATTCAATTCATCTCCGAATCAACAACGCGATGCGGAAGAATCAAGTGTACGTCCTCTTGCTCGAATCTCCGAACAAAAATTCATTGACAAGCGCGTAGCCTTCAACTGGACGCCCTATCGGTAACAACATATCGCAAGGACCTGCCCCTATACACCCGACCATGGAAATGTCAGCATTGGGCCTTAGTGGTACTCAGGCTCTTGAAACCAGTGGACAATCTTCGTCATATCCAGTGAGAACCAAGGTTGCAGAGCCAGTCTATCAAGAACCACAAGAAATTCGTGCGACTTCGCGTCATGAACGCACAAATAAGCACCGCCATACTGAACAATCGGCTGCTGGAACATCTGCGCTTAGCGGTCGTAGAACACGTAAAGCATCGTCTGCGTCACAGCAGGCAGCCCCTCCAGTCACGGTGACTCCCTCGTCTGCCATGAACCCTACAAATTCCACGAATCCGAGTCACAATAGTCGACGCGAACGCGATAAAGGGTCTAAGTCCTATGGAATTGCGGCTAATGAGCCTCGAACTCGCCATGTAAGCATCAAACAGTATCTAGCATGGGTGTGGTACTCAATGAATACAGGATGCAAACTCCATCAACCTTCAGAACCCTGAGTCTTCCCCTTCTTTATTATTTCAAGAATCTCGGATAACCAACCAAACCAACCATCCCCCTCCCACGATCAACAGTTCTCCTCATCCTTCAATTCGTTTCACTCCTCCAACTCCAGTCAAGCGATCGCCGTCTGTACTAGAAAGGCCCGTAGTCAACACTAACTATCTATCTAGCTCAAATGCCCATGCCCACGCTCCCGCATATCAAGAAGGTACTCCCAAAGTTGTAACAAGAGCTCCCGAGGTGTGTTGCTTAAACTGAAGTTTCTCCGCATCAAATGACCTTGCTGTAGTACACTCCTCCTTCGGTACATACAGTGCAACCGACGAGAGAAACTTTACAGGATCGGACGAAACTCAGCGAAAGCTCCCGACCCACAGTAGGGCAGATAATGACATCTTACGAGTCACGTCCTTCTCCGACGACGGAGTCGTTATACTCTAACCCTGGACCACCCACAGCTGAGTTGAAGACCAAATCCCCCTTGCAGGATAAAGCACCAACGCCTTTAGGGACCCCGCAAAATTTAACAAGCGTTGCGCAGAGCCCAGGCGCCGCTCACGACACTCCCCCTCACAATACTTCTCCCTCGTTCAACGTTGCCCTCTCGAGCAATAGACGTGGTCGCACTGTTTCTATCTCTACCTCAAATGAAGCTGCTTCGCCTATGAAGAATGCAAGTATTGAGTCCAGCACGGGTCCTCTTCCACCTTCCACTCTTCCCCAAACATCCCTAGACACTCCTAGCTCCAAACGCAGTGCTCAAGTTTCATTCACACCGATAACTCAACCGACTAGTTTTGCTAATTCCTCGCCTAATCATAATGCGGGGACTAGCAACTCCCAGACCTTGCATGATTCGGCTAGCACCCACTATCGTGACGATTTCAGAGAACGTCCAGTCACCAACCAGCATGCTACCCAGAATCCTATCTCACATGCGCCTAACCCAATTCTCACGACAAATCCGGGGTTTGGAAATAGCAACCCTTGGTCGGCAATTCCTCAGCCCAAGTCCACAGCCCTCGCCGCCGACGAGTTAAAGGACCATTTTCCGCTTCCTGAAACCATCGATAAATCAGCTCGTATAGGTGTGTCCAAAGCCGCAGAACTACCTGCATGGCCCGCCCAAACAAACGGTATCCACAATAGCGCCCAGTCTGGATGGAATGATCGAAACGCGCGCGCGGTCCATGCCTCCCCCGCCCCAAACGGACCTGGATGGACATTACCTGCTCAGCCCAACATGACGAACTTCGTTTATCCCAATGGTCCGATGACTAATCTATCGCAGGGTGATCGAAATGTGGTAGGCTCTCATGTTCCTGGTGTAGCATCTTTCCCGGAGACTGTTGGTCGACAAAACTTTCGGAGTGTAACTCAAACAAATGGCTCGGTACCTGCTCCGCAACAAGAGTTTGGTGTTAAAGCTCCTGCTGTAACAAATCCGCAAACCAGTGTTAATCTTTATCTTAATCCTGTCGATCCCATCGAGCGTCCTGGTAGCACCGCACCGTTTCGTCACCCGAAATTGGCAGAGCTCATGTCAGATGTGGCCAGTCCTGCACGTCGTGCACCTGAACCTGTAATCCAACCACTCGGTGCCGAATTTTTGCCCGCGGGTCATCCGCCTTCAGTTGAAAAGCAGGACGACTGGATGCTTCCACCGCCTTCTAAATTCAAGGATAAGCCATCACCGGCAGCAGACGGCTTTTCAAAAGTGTATCCTTTCTCCCCATTCAACAAGGATATTCATAATGATGAATATGGCTTGGGAAATTTCCGAAAGTATCCTGACTCGAATGTCGCAGAGATAGTTGCGCCTTCCGCATCAAAGCCAACTGGCTCGACGATGGCATATGCGCTATTTTCTAATGCCGATGCTGCCAAAGAATCCGGTAAAAACAGCAATGTGACAGCTCATATCCGCGTCAGTTCACAGCCGGAATCTTTCGCAACCCCGTCTCGCCCACCTAGTACACGACCCACACAGACTTGGTCTAGCGGGCCACCGATACAATCGACCACGTACCAAACCAATGTACCTACCAGCAGCCGAAATCGTGGGCGATCAAAGCTGCCAGAGCCTGAGGCCTTCTTGGACCCAGTACAATCTCGGACAGCAGCTTCGTCTTCTCATCCCTCCGATCAAGCCTATCGTCGTCCAGCGTCCAACGTTCCATCAGAGGAGTCTATACTGAAAACCCCGTCATCCTTAGCACCGTCAATGCTGAAGCCCACGGTTTCTCGTACATCTATCCCCGCGTCCACCATTTCTCAGCAAGATTCACGAAAGAAGGGACTTTTCGGTATGTTCAAATCCAAGTCATCTTCCACCCAAGCAACTGCGGAGAATCCGTACGAAGTATGGAATCCTCCAATGGCATCCGAAGATGTCCGGAAGAACACTGCAGCGATTCCTACGGCAGGGGAAAAACCAGTGGAGGCGAGGGCGTCATCGCTCTCAAAATCGTTCTTTAAATCTAAAGGCCAGGCACAGACAGCTACTAATACTTTGTATGAAGTATGGAATCCTTCATTATCCCACGATAGGCCCAAGATCGCAACAACTGTCGATGCTGGGATGAATGCATCTTTTTCAGACCTAAAACCATCTAACATATCCAGATCAAAGGTCCCGCCCCCTATCACCGTTCCCATTTCGATCCCTACGGTTTCTGAACGAAAAAGTCCAAACCACAAGGTATTCACGCCATTTCGCTACCTGACCACCAAGCGCAACCGTACAATGTCTGCTGCATCTGTCGAGGCCGTAGACGGAACTGCAGTAAGTCACGAACTTTCTTTATTTTTGTACCGAATTTCACGAGCTGTTATGTAGCCTAATACTGTCGTGGGTTCCCCGACCGCCTCCATGAACAGCAGTCAACCCCCCATACAACCTCCGCCTATGCGAGACACCCAACAAGCAACGCATGAATGGCGTGAGCGCAAGGAGTCGGAGACACGAAACAATAGATATCGTGTGCTACGCCCCGGTGTAGTGTTTGACGTCCCCCAAGACCCACATCAGGATAAACAAAACCTGAGATATGTCAAAACGAGTAGGAGTGCTCGAGCAAGTAATGCACGCTAGACCACGATTGAACTGTCCCATGCTTATCTTTCAGTTTCACTTGCAATTGGATAGAATTATCAGGGTTTGTATGATATGATTTGCAATCGGTTTTTTCTATGTATATCCCTCTGCTGTTGTGGAAATAACTAATAGCTACTGTATCTGTATCATGACTTATGTATGCTACCTATATGTGTGTATATTATTCTGACACTAGTTTGGTGATCAAGCCCCCTCATGCCGGTACTTCCTCCTCCTTTCCTCGTCCTCTAGGAGAATGACGGTTGGTCAAAATTTGAAGTTCTGCCAGATCTTCGAGGCTGTTGCATAACTACGTTGTCTTTTTTTGGTTTAATGTAAAATAGAACTTGGAATCCACAGAGAATTCGGGCCCTTCAAGCAGTGCAGGACTTTGGGAACGAGGTATAGGCTTGTAGACACATTCAGAAAAGAATGGCATCGTGCCAGAATTATATTGGAAGGACTGACTCAAAACACTGAAGGTGAACATGGACATTTGAGTTTCCGCAAAGACGAGACTTGCACGACACGCTGAGTGAGATGACATAACGGAGGAGTGGACGCATGAGGCACATTTTGTAAGGGGTAGAGTACTGGACAATAAATTTGGAAGAGCAATAGGTGCACAACATTATGTTGGGTACAATCTCAGTTGATAAGAGGAACAACTGAGGGAGTGTAAAATTATGTATCGAGTATTATATGGTGATCGAAGTATTATATGGTGATCGAGAACTAATAGGAGTAAGTCGGAATCGGTGGCCGGAAAGAAGAATCGCACAGGACAAAGCTGAGCATACGGAGTACCAGTCCAACACCCCCCCTACTGCGTATGATCCAGATTAAGCATCTGAACCATTCAAGCATGCGTTGTCCCCAAAAGAGCCTTTGTCGTGATGTCTGCAACATTCTCACCACTTCGAACACGAATTACCTTCACACTACCATCTTTAACTCTTTCCCTAATATAATGTTCACGCATGTCAATGTGTTTAACAAGTGAGTGATTCCTCGGTTCCTCTGACAGGGACACAGAACCAAAGTCGTCGCCATGGAGAAGAGTAGGACCATTGAGCGGAAGATCAATTTCTTGAATAAATGATCGAAGCCAGCATGCTTGCTGACAAGCTTTCGAGAGCCCAATATATTCTGCCTCCACTGTAGATAGTGCCACCGAGCCTTGTCTCTTCGATGCCCAGGAAACTGGAGCACCACCCATGAAAAATACATAGCCAGCAGTAGATCGACGAGTAACTAGACAGGAAGCCCAATTGCTATCCGAGTAACCCAAAGGTGCAAGGCCGAAACCGAGGCAGTCATCCCCAGGTTTAGGAGCACGATAGGTGATAGAATAATGAATAGTCCCGCGAATGTAACTGGCTAGCCACTCGCAAGCTTCCCAATGAATAATACCAGGATTAAGCTGGAAACGAGCGAGGAAATTTGAAGCAAACGCGATGTCAGGCCTTGTCGAGCAAGCCCCCCAGAGTAAAGATCCAACAAACGAACGGTAGGGTTTATTCGACATGAATTTTCGGTCAAGTTCAGGTAGTGGATTAGATGATTCAGCAATTTTCGCCTTGGGATCTAAAGGAGTGCGACGGATACAGACAGTTTCCATCCCAAAGTGTTCCAGCATCCGTTCGAAGTATGAATTTTGAGAAATAGTGATGGATTTGGAGATTGGGTCTTGGGAGATAGTCATTCCTAGGAGAACACCCGAATTAACTTCGCTTGATTCCCATCTCTTTCCCAAGTCTGCAATGGCTTTGTAAGACCTGGGTCAGAATAGGTCTTAGGGTAGGTTTTTGGTATGATGAGTTTATGTTGTAGCGTGCTAGGAGCAGGCTGGAGCTCGAAGGGAG
>MU795093.1:0-60175 GCA_027886305.1 Lentinula aff. lateritia
GTATGTGCCTACTTACTAGTACTTACAACTACGATACTAATATAACTCTGTCATTATCTTGGGACCAGTCTGTCCACGTTCCGATCAGTTGCTCCACCTCTACCGCCTGCTCAGTCGCTCTGCTGTTCCACCTGCCCCGTTGCTCCGCTTAGTCACTCCATCTCTGACGCTTTGTGACACAAGCCATAGCTTGTTGTACTGGCAAACAACCTCAATGTCATGCTACTTCTGACTCTCCTCATGACCTGCCTCCTCATTTCGATTTGGACACTGGTGATCACAATGATCAAGACCCTCCTGTCGACCCCGATGGTCCTGGCACTGACAACAACAATCCTGACAACAATGAGCTGGATGATAATTCTGGCGGTTTACCATGAGGTGGGCCTTGTACTTCTATCTCTCCTGACCTCCTCAATGAGCAATGTGCTATGTTGGAATTACTATCTAGTTTTAAAGGTTCCATTGAAATCCTTGGTACCATATTAGCTGCTCTCAACCGACCTTCTGACAGCTCTGAATCTAAGAGTAAGGTCAAGGAGCCAGAGGTATTTGATGGTTCAGACCCCCAAAAACTAAAGACTTTCTTTGTCAACCTCACTTTGGTCTTTAATAACTGTCCAAAGTATTTCACTGATCAGCAGAAGGTGAATTACACTCTATCCTACCTCAGTGGTTCAGCCAAAGAGTGGTTTGTCCCTGATATTCTTGACCCGGATCCTGGCTCGCTGCTGGCATGGACCTCGTCCTTCAAAGCTCTTGTTAAAGAGTTACAGGATAATTTCAGCATCTATGATGCGCAAGGCAAGGCTGAAAATTCACTTGGTAACCTGAAGATGAAGGAAACTGAGAACATCCAGAAGTATAATATTTGATTCAACACTCTGGCTGCCAGCACCAACTGGGATTCTGCTGCTCTGAAATAGGCTTATGGACAAGGTTTGGAAGAATGCATTAAGAAGGAAATGGCATGTCTCCCCAAACCAGCAACACTTGCCAACTATTGTCAAGAAGTTCTTTGTATTGACAATCGTTATTGGAAGTGCAAAGAAACCAAGAAACATGAGGCTGATAAGCCTTTTATTGCTTGGAACCCAAAGAAGGATTCCCTCGGACTTTAAAGTTGGTCCTACTAACCAGCAAAGCAACTCTCAGCCATTGGACTCTATGGTGCCATTCACGCCAAAGCCTAAGCCCTTCAATGGAGGTAAACCTAATAACTCTGGTAAACCTCAAAATTCTTTGAACTCTGGCCAATCCACCAGTCAGTGCCCCATGTTCAACCATCTCGGTGCTGATAGGAAGGTCCTTCCCTCTGAGAGAAAAAGAAAGATGAAGAACAATCTTTGTCTCTTCTGTGGTGGTAAGCATCAGATTGCTGACTGTAACAAGCGTAAGGCTAGGGAATCAAAGGGCCGTACTGCCGAGGTTGAAAAAACCCCTGACACAACTGCTATAGTTGTAGAAGAGAAATCAGAAAACTAATCTGCAGCTCTTATTCCCCAGTACAAGACAGGAGCTGCGTTGATCAGGTTTGTACCTCACCTGGGGAGTTATATCTCAATGTGTCCATTTGTTCTTCTATTGAACAATCTCTTGTAATATCATTAACTACCAAATTCTCGTTGCCCAATTCAGCCGCGCCGGCTGAACCTGTTTCTGCTCTTCTTAAATTTTCTACTCTTGTTGATTCTGGTTCTACTGACTTTTTCATCGATACTTGTTTTGTTTCACAAAACTCTATTCCTACAACCAAAATTCCTCCTGTCAATCTTCAATTATTTTATGGTTCATTATCTTCTAAACCCATTACTGACATGGTGAATATTGCCGTTTGGTTCCCTTCCGGCAAGCTGCTTTTATTGCCCTTTTATGTCACATATTTAGATTCATCTTGTAAAGCAGTATGAGGTTACAGTTCCTTATCCCACTACAATCCATTGATTAACTGGGTATCTCAAAACATTATATTCTGTAGCACTTCACACTTTGATTCTCCACAGATGTCTGTGCCTTCTGCCATCAACACTATTGATGCAAAGGTTACTGTTCCGCTACTGGAACTTTTGCCATCAGTTTTACTGACAATTCTGGAAACCCCTCCTGGGGATTCACTTCGTTTTTGCTTGAGCTCCTGTTCTCAGCCTCTGTCATCCAAATTTCCCTTCAAACCCATTTATTCTTACGCCATGGTCTCTCAATTTGCTGTTCAACTGGAAACTCCTGAGGTTGACATTGCACTTGTCAGTGCTGCAGTCTTTAACAGGGCTTGCAAGGATGCTGATATGGAACCCATCTTACTTCGTGCTATTCACTCAGAGGTTGCGGCCCATGTTGCCAACTGCTCCCCAACCACTCCTGTTGTCCCTCCACTACCACTTTCTATTCCAGAAGAGTATGCAGAGTTTGCAGACATTTTCAACAAAATTGCTGCAGATTCCCTACCTAAACATAGACCCTTACGATTTGGAGATTGACCTGGAAGAAGGCGCTTCACCGCCTCTCGGCTGTATTTACCCTTTATCTCAAAAGGAGCTTGTAGCCCTTAAAGACTTCATTGACAAGCAGCTGGCTACTGGTTATCACACCATCTTCTTCTTCTTCTCCTCACAGCACTCCAGTCCTCTTCATCCCAAAAAAATACGGTAAATGATGATGACTTGACTGTTCATGATACAGACCTTTCAGAGGTTAGTCCATTCCCCAGCCTCGAGGAGGATTCCAAAAACTTTCGGTGCACTATTGGTAAATTGAACTTTGGATCCACACACAGAAGGGAACAGAGACAATGAACAGAGAATGAGGAGAAAGCAGAGAACAAGGAGAAAGCAGAGAACAAGGAGAAAGCAGAGAATGAGGAGAAAACAGGCAACTAGGAAAAGAGGAAACGGCGTCGCCGATTACTAATCCCAAAACTACTCACCCCACACAGAAGGGACCAGAGACAATGAGCAGAGAACGAAGGAAAAGCATAGAAGTTAGAACGATGGAAAATTAGCGCTTATGGATTATCAAATTAGCGCTCAGTCATAGCTATATACAACCTTGCTCACTTGCTGTCGACCTTGAAACCACCTGTGGTATACGACGCTACGCTACCCAGGCATCCGACGCTGACGTGCCTCACGCAAAACCGGGTGGAACAACAACAACAACAACGACACTGCAGTCGAACACGACGTTAAGGGGGGGTGTTAAACGTTCGGGGGGTGTCAATTGATACCCGTTGGATTGAACGCACAAGGAAACAAGGAAACAACGACGTTTACAACCAACCAACTAAAAGCAATACAAGTCGAGAAATCTTCGGGAGGTTTTGGGTTTTTGGGGGAGACGTCGAATAATCGCCGTTTCTCTACCACTCTGCCCTCCTCTACTATTGCCACTTCCTCCTCCTCTCCATCCATGTCCACTTCCACTTCCACCTCCACGTCCTCCACCTCCACTACTTCCGCCATCGACAGATTCCCCTCGGACACACGGGACTCGGACTTGGACTCTGATGGATGGCAGGACATGCCGATCGTGCACATGCCTGCATCTTGAAAACCTCCATCCTAGAATAGACAGTATCAGAAGATCCTCAATTCAAAACATATTCAACACACCTGATTTTGTGATAATCTACGTCGTCAATGTGGCCTCTCTCGCTGACTTCCTTCTCCTTGTGTATCTTGTGTTGGCTGTAACCTATACTTTGCATGTCCGTAGTATGTTGTTCTGCTGACTCTAGTATGTGTTTCGCAACTGTGCACAGTCGCAAAAATATTTTCTGGCAGTAGACATTATCGAAGTTAATGTGATCGAGAACTTAGATGAAATGAACGGGTGATTGAAGGAATTCGAGAGCGTGCCGGTTTCTGCTTGACAAGGCTCGATTACAGAGTGACTTTGTAGGACTCACTTCGCCTTATCTTCGGAGACGGCCGGACTAGTTGACAAATAAAGGCAGCGGCTATATTTGGGCTACATACAGATAGACGGACACAAAAGTCCACTTGGCTTACGTCAGGTGGCCATGGACCGGCCTCTCATCAGAGCTGTGCGGCAGACACTCCGATATTGGCTTATTGGGGAGGATGCCCCTAGATCCATCACCCACATTTGAATACCTACACATATGCCGTGGTCCCCGGTGCTATGCCGATGTTGCAAATCGGATCGGGTACCATGTGGCCGCACCACATGGCATACTCCACCCCGTGAATAGGGAGTCATGTTCTATCAATCAAAAAGTAGAACCGGCAGGTTAGGGCAGCGGTTAAGCCCTCTGATGAGTCCCTTCGCAAGGGCGAAACCTGCTACAAAGTCCTAACCTTTTGGGTTCGAACCCCGAAAGCTGCCTATTTCTGGTCAAAAGTAAATAACAGTGGTAAATTTAAGTAAGGAAACATTGAGAGGCTCGTTTGGCTCGTTTTAGCTAGGCAAAAAAATGAGCATGTGAAGATCTGGCTCATCCCGGCTCATCTTGCCAGCGACTTTCAGTGACTGGGGCTTATTCTGCCCTCGATATTCCCAGGATGATGCTGTCGTCTACCATTCCCGAGGCTGCCAGCAGGTTACTCAGCTTTGTGAATGCCTCTCCCACCCCGTTCCACGCAGTTCAGACCACGGTGCAACGCCTCGAGAAGGTCGGGTTCAGTAAATTGAAGGAATCAGATGGCTGGGACAAGGTAGTCAAACCAGGAGGAAAATACTTCTTCACTCGAAACCAATCCACCATAGTCGCGTTTACTACCCCCCAGAACTGGAGTAAGCGTGTACTAAATTCACAGTTGGAATGGAAGACTGATCCCTTGTAGAACAGGGAGCTGGGCTGAGTATTGTTGCTACGCATATCGACAGCCCGAATCTTAGGGTGAGTTGCGGATGAATCCTCGTGCGCCTCCCTTTTTCAATCTTCATCTCTCAAACAGATTCGACCTATATCCAAACGAACCAAGGCCGGGTACCTTCAGGTGAGGTTGGACATATGCATCCTGGGCCTTTCTGATCTCTAACTTTGTTCTCCAAGGTTGGTATCGAAACATATGGAGGTGGTATATGGCATTCTTGGTTAGACCGTGATCTTTCCGTTGCTGGAAGGGTTATTACCTCCAATGGATCTGGAGAATTCAAGTCTCGTTTGATCAAGGTTGATCGACCTATCTTACGCATCCCCTCTCTTGCTATACACTGTGAGTGAAAGCTCAGTAGTTTCCCAGGTTTGAATTCAAATCATGACCGCAGTGGATCGAGGCGTCAATGATAACCTCAAGTTCAATCAGGAAACTGAGTTTGTTCCCATCCTCGGCCTGATCTCGGAACAGTTGAACGCGACATCCGAGTCACCTCAATCAAGCACTAGAAATGTTCAAGCCTCAAACATTGCAAACAACCACCATTCCGCGCTGTTATCTCTCCTGGCTTCCGAATTATCTATAGCGCCAGATGACATTTTCGATTTCGAACTGCGAGTAACGTCTTCCCGCCGTATATCTCGTCCCCACTATATTGAGAAATTGCATACAGACAACTCTACGATAACCAACCTTCTCAATTAGGAGGCATCGCAAATGAATTCGTTTTCAGCCCACGAATGGACAACCAATTCTCCTCGTCAGTTCTCTTCTCTCGACTGGTAGCCAATGTTTACCATCATCGTGCAGATTTTGTGCGGTGGACGCTCTGATTGGAAGTCTTTCATCCCATTCGTTACTCGAAGGAAATGTCAACTGTATAGCGTTATTCAATCATGAAGAAGTTGGCAGTGTCTCCAGCACTGGAGCCGAGTCAAATCTTATCCCTTCTGTGCTCAGTCAACTCTCTCCAACTCCTGATCTGTTAGCTCAAAGCATTGCCAGTTCCTTCCTAGTTTCGTGTGATATGGGGCATGCTATTCACCCTAACTACACAAACAAACACGAAGAAAACCATCAACCTCGTATAAATGGTGGCGTAATGATCAAAACTAATGCTAAACAGCGATATACGAGTGATGCTATTGGTTCCTTCTTGGTTAAAAAGCTGGTCGAGAAGAAGGGAGGGAAGGTTCAGGAGTATGAAGCGCGCAATGACATGTACGTTCCCCTATGTCCAAATTATAGCTTCTATTCAGATTTCGCGCAGGCCGTGTGGTTCAACCGTTGGTCCCTCTTTGTCTACCATGGGCTTACGAGTAGTCGACGTCGGCTGCCCTATGTTATCGATGCATTCCATCCGAGAGACTGCGGGCACAAGGTGAGCTCCTACATAATTTGGTAGTCATACCTGAGTCTTATGTCTTCCGACAGCGATGTGCAAAGCTGCATTGATCTATTCCAGTCACTTTTTGAAAACTTTGCGCAACTGGATGCTAAGCTCGTTGCAGAGTAAAGTATCTACATTGTAATAAAACGATGTGATCAATCCCTTCGACGTAGATGATGAACTCATCCACGGCGAAATCCATGGAGGTTCCTGGACATGTAGCACCTCTTCTGAGTCAAATTACACCTGCACTTAACGTGATCATTTCGAGTCAAAGTACAGCAGGAAATTGGACACAAGATACTAAGTGCGTTATGCAGATATATCCCAGTAATGCTGTACGTAGGTGTAAGAATTCAAGTTCAAAGGAGGTTCAAAGAAAGTTGAAAGGAAACATTATACCAGAAAGGTTGAACCTGAAAGGGCGCCCGCGATACATGATCAGACAAGGTAAGAAGGCTAGACAAAGGTAGACAACGTCGTAGGCGTTACATCCTGTCAATTACTCAGTCTAATTCTTATCTTGGACCCTTTCGCTACAGTTGGTCATCTTACTTCATGAACCTAGGGATCACTAGATGGATCTTTATGGGGAGCATAGGATACTCGGATCTAACGTGACAAAGTTGCATTCATTTCAGAGAGAATTCCTGAAGATCAGGTGCTTCGCCTGGCTCACAGCCCAGCCATTCAAACCATTCCCTAGCATGAAAGACTGCTCGTCGCTTGGGCCATTGCTCAAGGTCGTATGAAGTATCGAGTTCGGTTGGTGTTGTAGACATAGGACTAGCAGCAGGCGAAGAATTAGAACTGGGTAGATGAGAGTAGCTGGAGCGACGAGAACTGTGATGACGATGGTGTTGACGATTTCCACCTGCATATCCAGGGAGATTGTTAAGGACCGTGAAATAATTGTTCCCCATTCGAATCAATCGAACCATGGGAAATCCAACCTCTACAACCTGGGCAGGGAAAGGAAGAGGAAAGTCGGCTAAAGTAATGAATAGGAGCCCCGTAGGGATTCCAGGACGAAGTTGCTGTTGTAAAAAAAGGGGCAAGATCAGTGCACATGAAATAACCTTTCGTGTGACCAAAACTCACAGTTAAGAATATCAAAGGTTCTCGAAGAGAAGCGGCAGCGAAACCATCCAACGTGAGTGATACAACTGTCCGTGGGATAAGCCAAGCCCCTAGGCCAGGAGCTAAATCTTTTGGGTAAGTTATTGTCAGTCCAAGTAGAGATGTCAGGGATGGAAGAACACCCCAAATACTAGCGTCGAATCCCGTTGAACGAAGAACAAATTCTCCACCCCCAACTGTCAAAGTCAAGGTCTTGAGATCTCTTCGATTTCGCAAGAAATCTGCAATCGAAGGTAACAAGTCTCGGTCATTCAATTGTCTAGAGACGCTCCCAGCAATGCAGAGGGTAAAATGGCGAAGGAACGGGAGTGACGTCGAGAGTGAACGGAAATATGGAGAAAGCGCACAATCCAGAAGGACCGTTAAATTGAGACACTCTAGCTGCCGCCCATGCGTGAGCAGATCAGGAATCAACTGACTTGAAGTAACAGGCAGTTGACCCATATATCCGATATGTGTGAGATTCCGAATTGAGATAGACGAAGTTGCAGGAAAAGTAGAGGTCGGGTTTTCTATACAGAGTGTCCGCAAAGTTCCACGGTTCTGGGAAAGGAACTCAGAGAGGGTTCCGGACTCGGATGAAGCGGAGGAGGAAGGATCGCTTCCACTCGCCGAGCTTGGCACATAACTTGCTTCATAGGCGAAGTGGGCAAGATGCTGGAAAGTTAAAGTTGAGAGACCAAGCGATCCGTTAGGTATTTGTAGTGTAAGTCCGGATAATCGTGGGTGCGAGGTTTGCAAGATTTGAAGGATGGGCATTGTCCCATCAATGGGAGCAGTGATATGAACATTCCGGAGATTGTTGAGCTTCGGAAGAGCATTGGATAATATACCTGCCAGAAATCACGGTCAAACTAAGCGTTACACTGTGCAATTCAGTACCTACTCACCAATCTGAAAAGAACTCCACCCATCCTTATCCGACCTAAACGAGAATATCCGTAATGTCCGTACAACCGACGCAAAAGAAGCATCTGTGATCACTCGGGTGAGGATGTCAGCGGTACGTTGTGCGTGTCGATTGCTTTGATCCCTGATGTTTGCAGAAAGCAGGGGAGTTCTCCAAGAATCAGCTTCTTCTTCAGCTATGTCAGAAAAATCAGAAAAATGAAGGTCCAGTTTTCGAAACAAGAGCTGAGATGCTATGCGAGAAAGAGAATTTGGGACGAAGAGTAGCGTTTTAAGATCTCTTCGCGGTAGTAATGACGCGATCTCTCGCCAGATCTCCACAGAGAATTGCCCTTTGATGATTGGTTTGGGTGCCAACAGCTGTGTTGCAAGTTGAGAGAAGAGTATAATATTTGAAGAGCACAGCACGCACCTTTTCTACATTTACAGACCTTTTGTGTAGTAAAGCAGTCGCCTCAGGATTATCAGGTTCGGCAACTAACGCAGCTTGAAGATCTATCCCCATCGTATTCCTGTCAAGGCTGAATATGCTCAGAGGCGCAAGAACATACCTTCCTGTGCGCCGAAAATGGAGCCGGTGTTGAGCCTAGCCCTGGCTCTCAGAATACGGGCCTTGGCAGTGTTTTCGGGAGATAGCGAAGTCACCTGCAAACAGGACTGAATGGCGTTCTCGAATACGATTCTAGAGCGACTGAAAAACCAACATACAGTATCAAATCAGTTTGCAAAAAAAATCAGTCTAGACATAACGGGCGCACCCTTCATAAACCAGGCTACTCAGTGCGTATAATAGTAAGTCGGCTTTTTGGTTATCAGAGAGACAGAGGGAAACATCGCGGATGCTCGCATCGAGGATCTTGGGGTTGAAGATGTTCATGGTGATTTCGGAGGGAAACGGGTGACTTCAAGTCGCCACTTAACTAGTACTTAACTCAGGCACTAACGCAACAAGCTGACGACACCGGGGGTCCAGCCCTTCGATGCATTTTCGAACTTCGAATTGAGCCGTAATATTTTGCATACATTTGATACTCCTTTACACTCCCTGTGAGAGTCCAAATGAGTTCCTGGACTTTCGTGTCATGGCAATACCTTGATTGGTGACGAGATAGGGTGAGGAGAGATATCGAGCCATGTTGAAATCAAGAATCCGGAGTCCAAGAATTTACAATGGGAGATGAGTTACACCGACAGAGTTATTATAGATTACCGAACGTAGAAGAATAAGAGGTTCCTTATATCTATTCCACGTAAGTACTTGATCATTACATCGATCCTCTGGCGCGCGACAGGAGTACCACAGTGTAAATGTGTAAATAAAGTTCATGTTCCTCATCGACAGCCTCTCTCTCTCTAGTTCCTGAGCGGCTCAACGTGGAGAAATCATCCTATCGCTTGTGCCTATCGATAAACGCTGTCTGCACCGCGTTCAGGCTGAACCGGGCTGAACTCTACTCCGAATCTCTTACAATGGCACAGAATTTTTGAAGCTCGCGCCATCAAATAGTGGACCTGAAGATGATATTGTGGATGGGAAGGAATCACCCGTGGACCGATGAAGAAAGTGGTCCAGACTAATGATGTCTCGTTCATCGACACGTCGATGAACCGTCCATCTTCACCCGCTGTAGAAGGACCATTTCCTATATGTTGCAAAGAATTCAACAAACAATGATTGTGTTACTCAGCCTTTCCTCGGGCAGACTCGGAGAAGATACATGGGTCAGAATCTGTCAAAATCCTGGAGCCTGTTGGGGAAGCGACGTTGGGATTCTTTTGCATGAAAATAATTCTCAACGGCCCAAGGAAATCAATGTGAAAGATGAGCACAAGATCAATGGTTGTACAAAGACCAGAGGGTACTCACTCTCAGTATGTAAATAACTCGCTCTGGAACGTCCTCCAAGACACCGACAGAAATATCATATTATCAACGTGGCATCGCACCTACGTATCCTGGACACGGTAGATTACGAGGAAGAATCTAGCGAGAAGAATCAAGCAATAATAGGAGGCAAAAGACTGAAAGAAGATATACATGACTTTGATCTTGAATTGATTCCTGACAGGGGCCACCTCCGTACCAGGCGCAACAACTGGCGATGATCGTGGTCACCTCGAGCTCACTATGTACATACACATGATACGTAGTAGAAAACGTACGGTACAATTGACGCTTGCGGGTGAATTCATTTGTTCGAATTTTTATGCCTCGGAAACTTGAAATCGACGCGTCTAGTTCAGCATACATCTTTTGGAGAAAGAAGTTTTAAACAGCATGGGAAGAGAATACAAATGGATGGGGCTGGGGGGACGGGGTGATCATATACACATTGTAATAGATTGGCGTAGCAACGTCCAACGGCGACCGTACGAGAATATACACTTCAACGTTTGATCTTTTTCATTGGTGGCTTACGCGAATTTCGAGGGGCTGAGTAACTCCCCGAGCCAGATAACACGCTTCTTTTCTTTGCCGTTCTTGAATAATGTGCCAATACCCATTCACGTTCTGCCTCCGCTTGTTCAATGGTACCTTGGCGAATTTCATACGCTGAAGGGGGCGGCGGATGAGGACCAAGCACTCAATGAAGATAAGGGGAACGCATACGCTTCATTTCAAATCGGGGTCCTACTTCTGCGAGCTGGACTTGCCGTGGTATTTTTACGAAGACGTGATGTCTGGAAGGATTAAGCGAAACGCAGCGAAGAGACAGGACGCGACCCTACCGGAAAGAGATAAAGTCGTCTTCATTGGCAAAAGTCATGACTCTTTTGCTGTCTTCTTTGGGTACAGGGAAAAGATACTTCAGGATATCCTGGATTCGTTCACCTAATTTCGACGTGAAGTTTTCAAATATGAGATGAGGGTATTGTTCTGACACAGTGGATTCTTTATAGGTTGCAATGTCGTGCCGTAGCGCGACGTTGTTGAGAGTGAAGAAGATAGTCGGACCATGGGGAAAATGAGAGATAATCATGGCGTCTAAAAACAAAGGTCATTCAAGTACAAGGAACGACACAGGACTGTACCCACCAGGATTGCCGCGGTGTTCGTGCAGTACGATCAGGTCTGTGACATCGTTTGCCCGACAAGCCTCTGCAAGCTCCTTCACAACATAGTTTCCTCGATTTATCCGATGCGAGTTGGGGAATATCAGTCTGATTTCCTATGGAACCAAACCTTGATGAAAGGTTTCCCAGTAATAGAGTAGAAACTCACTTTGGAAAATTGAAGCAATTTGGAAGAAGGGTCTCTCGACGTGGTAATGATGATTTTTGGATCCTGGATCCCGGCTCTTGAATATTCATTATCAATGTGCGATGTGGGTTCTGGTCGACTATTAGCTTTGCACTGGTACACAAAAGCACAATCGAGCTGACCTACTTGCGCTTCGTCAAAAGCCAACTCCTGACCCAACGTTTTTGCATCCTTCTTCAACTCTGTTGGTAGTGATTTTCCTGTCGCTAAAGCATCCTTTAACTGTTGTTTCCGTTCATATGTTTGTCTTTCCTGAGCCTCCAACGACTTGGCATAAACGTATTGTCTCCGTTCTCTAGATTGACGACGCAACTAATGTTGGGAGTTTTGAATTTGCCGCTGGAATATGGGGTGGATGAACTTACCATGAAGATGAAATTTTGAGAAATAGACGCCCGTTGGACGGCAAAGATAACGGCACTCAGCAGTCCTTTTGAAAATGCCGAAATTCATCAAAATCTGATTTGCATGGCTGGCCCCAACTAAGTGGTCCGGCTTCAAGATTTCCGACGAATTTATTTCATCTTGAACTGGTAATTAGTACACCAAGGTAAAAGGACGTGCTGTGAAGAAAACGACAAAGCAAACAAGCTGGTGAGTGAAGAAAAGTCAGACATTAACAGCCGGACGCTATTGGGCATCTTGAGCCAGCAAGCCGTCGCTTTGCGTTTGTACACCGCTGCCTTTATTTCTTCTTGTGCTGCAACACCGGTGAATATCTGTTCTTTTCCTCATGATATCAATTCTTAAGTCTTTTTTGAGGCTGTTTTGTCTCTTCGTCAGTGATCCCTGCTGCCTCTTTGATTCCGATGATCTCCCCTCTTCAGTTCGATTGTCCAATATGGATAGTGGTTTGATAATCTGTCCGAGTATCTATGATGGAAATGGATGCCACCCCCAGATCATGCGTCTCCGTCCACTCTGTTGTATCTCTCCTGGGTCAATCATCTCCCATTCACATCTTTCATTTACAGGAATGCCCATACCCTACTCATTCTCTTGGACTTTTTGGTGATGATTGTGTATACATACATCCTGTAGAACAGTGTCCCGTCGGTTGTCACTTTCTCCATTTACTCCCCCAAAAAGTTCGCTTCCTGAAGTTCTTTGGATGAGGTCTTCTATGTATATATGTCTATATAATACCCCGAACAATTGATACTGCTCCCGACAAGCATCGACGTATCGTCATGCGACCATCGAAGTATGATAACGCATTGGTATCCGGTGCCAGTTGAGAAGGTGTCAGCGTTCAGCGGCCTCAAAGACGTGGAATTCTACATGAATGCTATCTCAGCATTCATTCAGAATTATTGGATTGTACTCAATTGTCCTTGGTACGTCGTATCCTGGTTTAAATAGATAAAGATTAACCGCATGAATCCCCACACCATCCCAATCGCGCAGTATACACTAATCACCATCAATGGTAAGAATTCCATGGAGGACGAATCGCTGTTGTTGAGATTGCCTTGTTCTTCGATCTTCCTCCGAGAGTTCCACGACGCGAGAACAGGGAAAGAGGCGACAAATATTTGCAGAAAAATAAAACCTCCGAGGTATAATTTCTCAAGAACATCGAGTATCACATAAGATAGGGATTTTGGGAACCTCATGATTAAGTTTAGTAAAGGGCAAAAAGCAAACGGATGCACTCACTCGTAAACCCGTTTAGATAATGGGATGTAAAGTAAGGCAAACCATACGATTGAGTATATTACTTCAATGACGGATTCTATTTCCATATTAGAAAATCATGTTCAAGCGAAGACAGAGAGCGAGCGTCACCTGCAGGAGTGAATAGCAGAGGAAACAGAGAAAATACACCCGCAACAGTAGCTATCACAAACGTACGAAAGTATGCATGACGCTCAGCAGCTAGAAGACTGAAATACCGATTAAACTTATAGAAGGTTCAAGAAAGGAAGGGCTTTACCTGAGTGGAACCAATATAAGGAGTACGGCTTTCTCATGGACGTGCCACCCGAACAGATAAGAAGAGTAACCACAAAGGGTTAGGGCAGTGAGAAAAGACTTGTACGTTGGGTGGAACCAGAGCTTGATTAAGACAATCTGGGACAGAAATTCAGATGCATGCCCGAAAAGGAAGGGATTCACTGACAGACTGCAGAGCTATCGTTATTGTAAAAGTATGCAAAGGCTTTATGTTCGGAAGGACCGCAAAGACGGTATCCCCCACGAGCCCTCTTGACGTCGAAGAGACACCTGCCATGTTTATGTGAAAATTTTGTCCTGTACTTTTGGCATCTGTATGGAACAATCCTTACATATTGCTTACAGATAAAATCAAATGGAAATTACGCACATCTAAGAAGGACACGATCAGCAGCAGTGATCAGAGCCCATGCATTGGGTGCCCAATACGCGTGATTGAGGCCTCGAGTGAAAGGAAACAATCGTGACATTAATTGATGTATTTGGCCCATAAGAGCAAATGGTGCCAAAGATGCGATGAATATGGCAATCACAGCGTTGGCCAACGCAAGGAAGTTCTTGATCTCTATCTGTCCAGACGGCGATAGGCAAAAGGAGCGGAGGAGATAAATGAAGTACGCAGGCTGTATGATCAAAATCAGATTTTGTGAAGCGATAACACCATCATGCTCACAGCGAGATACATATAGATGTGTTTGAAGTTGAGCAGCACAGCGAACAGAATCCCGCTTGCTAATTTATTGCCCTAGAACATCACTGAGTGAGTGCCAGTTTGTGAACATCCACGTAAGACTAATATTCACGTTACGGGCCATTAGGATAGACCAGAGCAGAATTCCAAACATGAAGCCATTGTACTGGAAGTGTATATGATCGATGATGAGAAAGCCGGGATGAAGAAACAGAGAGGCTGAGATGATACGTTGAGTAGGTGGATCAACGGCGCCTCGTATGAACCTGTATGAATCACATGAGTAAAGTTTGATCATAAGCAAGACATTGTGGCGTACTTTAAGAGTGCGGCTCCTAGTACTAGTTCCGTGATAATGACCGTTGTACGCTGGTAAAGAATGATAGACCAAGAGTCGTAATTGAGATTGTTCAAATCAACGATTCTGGGATCAATGACAGAAGCCGGAATGGAGAGGATCTTCTCAAAATAGGCGAAGAATGGTGGATAGTCAAGGGCTATGTATATAGTGTCACCTCTGTGTCACTTTCGACTTGGGGAGAAAGACGCACTCCATTGTGAGGATGTCTGTACGTAGACATGAGAGTCGACATTTATTGAATGTTTCGTGGAATACGTACATCATAATACCATTGCGAAATAGGAAGCGAATGAGTTATAGCAAGCCAATTTCTGTGGACCTCAAAATCCGTAGAACGACTGAGAGATTGAGACAGTTTCCTTCTACACCATGAGACTCACTAGGCGGGAAACAGTAACACTTTTATCACTGTAGATAGCACAAGGATATCCCATTCTGAAGGATGCAGCCAAGATGTTTCAGACACGCTGGGAGCGTCGAGCTGCATAATTACGCGAGCTGCGTTCGGCGATAGTGGTAAGGCTAAGAAAAACGCGAGAATGATCGAACACGTTACTTTATTTTTTAAATGGACAATGACACGTTCTTCGCGATCTTCCTGCGTTCACCATGAGTACCAGCGAACAAGCAGCTATAGGAAAGCTGAATACAAATGCTGCTTCAAAGTGAGTGAACATATTCTAGAATTGCATTCTTTGTGTAACTCAAACAACAGCAGTACACTCTTCAAACTAGTGATTTTTAGCTTGTCTCTGGGCATTGTGCCACTCACCTCATATTACGGGAGCTTGCGTTATCTTTGGAATGGTATTACCACCTTCCAGTGTAAATACAAAGATCTGGAGCTGAAATCCTCACTAGGGAATTCTACTTACGCGGCTATTACCGCAATTGTGGCTGCCAACGTTGTTCTCATCGCGTACATTATCCTCTCCATCCTTGAAGACAAGCAGAGCTCACAATCTCCCGCTCGTATTTCTGCGCAAGCACTGGAATCTAAGAAAGAACGATGATATCTCGTCACAGTTTTCTGAATACTTCGATCTCAACTTCCTTTCACGAAAATGATGATATACATACATAATGTACAATTTTTAGTTACACGTAGTGAAAAAGACGAACTACAATAGTGTGTAGTTCTAATCAGAGAGAAGACAAGTAGATAAATTATGTTCAGAAACATTGAACAAGGGCAAGTCTTCAAACAGCAATACCCCATTCGACGGGTGATGGGTGCTTGATATTCCGCTGTCGTCCATTGAGCTATTGACATTCTCTTTGAGATACACCTGCCAGTGCAACGAGAATGTAATATGCTCACCGTCAAAGGCGGAAGGGGTTGATCATTCCTCGGGCTTGAGGCGAAGGTGTTGGTGCGATTGGTATACCTGCGAGAAGATCCGGAGTTGGATAAAGCCATAGTGTCACTGGAAGATGATTTATGACTCGTGGGCGATATTGAAGGACTGGGGCGGGATGGACTCGATATAGAATGCGCTGCAGATGGATGTGTATTATAACTTGGCGATGTAGGCATACTATACAGTGACACGGCAGATTGCGATTTTTTCAGAATCGACGGCGGAGAAGTCGCTCTCCGAGGACTCTGTGGAAGTTTCGGCGAGGTCGGACTTGCTACTGGTGTGGGATTTAGGGAGCCGGTACAAGGAGATGGTGGTAAGGGAACGATGGTTGCGGTAGGTAGTAGGATGAGCGGTTTGGGAACTTTTTTCCTTATTCTCAAAGGGGGAGGTGCAGGAAATAATGCCAGAGAGTCTATGTCAGTCACATAATCGGCAGATGACACCGATGAGCGTGGGCTCAAAGACGGCTCTTCCGGTATAGCAATACAGGTAGTGGACCTCGAAGTATGCAGGGTGACACGGGGATGAGATCCTCCGAGGGGCCGCCGCCGCGGGAAATGTGAGCGAGAACCACTGACCTCTTCGTCCTTCAATTCGGGACGCAAAGTGGGCGATTGCCTCTGCAGGGTAAGTAAATCGGGTATGGGATGCTGGTACAAGGAGTCATGGTCCTCGTTCACATCGTTCAAGAATCCCTTCCAAACACCATCCAGCTCAGGCAAACTTCGCTTGGCTTTGAGTAAATCAGCCGTACGGGTAGGACGTTGGTCGCGGATGAGTCTTTTCTGGGAAAGTTCTCTCCTAAAAGTCGGGACTTCGGAGGTATCTTCTACAGGCCTAGGGGTACCAAACAGATTCGGACTTGGAGGTCGAGGTGGACGACAAGGAGTTTGTTTCATGCTCGAATTGGCTCTTCCTCCTGTTTCCTTGTGACCAGGTTTCAGTCGGCCGATAAACGTACTAGTGGGAGTTTCCGATCTTTCAGATGCTGCTAGCTCATCTACACCAGATGATTTCGGAAATTTTATTCGCCAAATGCTAGGAGAGAATAATAAGTTCTTCATGTTGAACCGAAATTAAAGAGCGGATGGGTGGGATAGTATGAAGGAAGGATTACTGGAAAGAGGGACCGCTGGTCGAACAAGGAGAGAAAAGATCGCGTATTTACACGATTCGCGGGATCTCGAATGAATGGTTGGATTTCAGATCAAAGAGAAGCCTATATTGCTGAATGCAGTCAGTGATGACAATGTCGGAAGACATTTGATTGACAAAGACAATACTGAGGCCGTGATAGGGCAACCTATCCTTTTTTCTCATTTCGCCGCGGATAGATGTCACCGGGACCGTGCTTCAGATAGCGCCGAACTTTTATCCACAATGGGCCTCTGATAATAGAAACACACACCTTAGCAATATCCATCCTGGCTCCAACACACGGTAATTGAGCGTCATCAGCCTATTGGATGGCCTCGTGACGGCCACAGAAACAGAAAGTCGAAACCTTGTCAAAGGTTTCCATTCCCGAGTTGTTTTTTTTTTTTTAAATTCAAAGAATGCTCTGAGCTCAAGATATCTGACATATGACTTGCATGTTGAATGGTTCTTTGGTATCATGGCGTTGGTTCCTTCAAGTCCCTTGAGACAAAGACAAGCCTAGTAGAGACGTTCGCTCGCGAGTACACTGGAGTCCGTAAACAAATTATCACATTGCAGATCTCATTACACGAAATCTCTCGAATTGTGCCGAATTATACTTGTCGGACTTGGATCGAGCTATTCAGGGCAATGAATGAGAACCTTCGACAACAATGAGTAAGTATAGCCTTACCAGATAAATGAAGATCAAAGCTGAAAAAATATTCTTGGAGCAAGATTCACTCCTAACTCCTCTATGCAGCAGGATAATTCGCGATTGTGAAAAGGAGAATTCTGATCAGAATAAAGCTGAGAGGGCCTTAAGTCAGTAGTAGACAAATATATCGATCCTTAAGCAATTCACATTGGCTGGCATTACTGATATCTGAGAGCCATCCACCTCCGAGATCACGAAGACACGTTCTAGAGTAGCCTGCTCCGGTTCCTGAGGATGGGACTCCTCAAAGGCTTGTACTGTATAAACATGTGTGGATCGGACTTGTTGTACTGGATCAGGAACACGACTGTACCTAGTTCAGGATCTGGTTCTCCTCTCAATGAACGTTCAGGTCGAGAGAAACATGCGTATCGGTATTGTGCCAAAAGAGCTGTACAATCGGCAAACGGGTACCATTCAAAGGTTTCCTACTCAAAACTCAATCAGCATCCACTCGGAGAAACTTCAAGTTTATAACAGGTACTCAACTGGATCACAGAGAAAACTTGGCTGGTATTCGCCCTTGTACCTGTCTGTCGATCATTCCACGCAGCATCTTAAACGTATGAGTGGACGTGCCTCATTTTCTGGCAGGAATGAACGTAGTAACCTAGAATAGAGAGAAATTGTAACTTTGAGGAACGAGAAAGACGGAGAAGTGGAACCTAGATAAAGATATTTCAAAGATGGGGCACCAGCAGCATGAAGTTCCTGCGCAAGAACATTTTCTTTCAAAGCGCTCAACTGCCGGAAAAATTGAGCAGCGGAACTAACCAGCGAAGTATGTCGTTTCTAACCTTTCCCAGGGAATATGCTTCATAGTCCTTGTCATACATGAAGTAGACCTGCACAGAAAAGGGGTCATTAGTTCGATATGATTTTTCTAGACTGTGAACTTACGCTAGAAACACATTCAGGAAGTATATCAATGACGGATATAGCTATGAGCTTGCCGTCCAGGCGATAACACCAATGATAAGATCCATAGTGAGTGGGAAGATCACTAGTCGGAGGAGACGAGAACTGGATGGGCTCTTGCTGCTCAGGGGGTTCACTGAGTATGTACGTTTTAGCATCATACAGAGACACCCACATGTAACGGCGTTGCGACCAAGAAATTTCTGAATCCTTTAGGAGAAGTAGAATCATGGTGTATCTCGGTCTGATATTTCTTGAATAGCTCGTATTTCTCATTGGTGTAGGATGAAGGTTCAAGAGTCATCTTAGATGAAAGAAAGTCAATCATTAATTGCGCCAAGTTCAGCTGTCATCAAGCTACTGCTGACCTCGAACCTATGCGCGAAATGCTGATTCTGCTCTGAGTGAAACTCAGAAGCATGGATAGAAGCTTTGAGATTGAATTCAGCATTATCTTTCCCTTTTTGCTTTCCGCGGTTTCTGCAAATCATGAAAGTCATTAATTAGCTCGAGGGCCACAACTAGCCTCTAAGGTACCCTGTATTGCCACCATGCTGGATAAACGTGTTCCATCTACGTCAATTCAAATCAGCCTTGGAAGCAGTCTAGAACTTGAGAGAGGGACGCGCCGATTTACGAGCTTTTTGTGATGTTTGGATGATTTGAAACATAAAACATCTAATCTGCAAGGGAGATCATTGATAAATAATCGGACGGACATGAAAGAATGCAAGCACTTGATCGTATACTGGGGATACAGTGAATGCATGAAACGCTTCTGAACGGCGTGCGAGACGTACAAGGGGGCAGCAGGAGGATCGTAGATGCGGCTTATAGCAAAATCTTCCTATTTATTCCGTTAAGTGACGATGTGAACGTTGACATAAACTGCTAAGCACTCACCCGAGCGACGCCAACCTCGGTTAAGCATCATTTGGTACACCTCAGAAGATAGCTGAAGCGCAACGAGAGATGCAGCTGTATGGGACGAATCGGCTTTACTGCGTTCACCGGATGGAGAGCAGTAACCACAACTGCTCGCATGACGTCCAATTGGTTGACCGACGGAATGGATCATTGCCAGGGATTCGATAAGAGATATATGCCGTGCGATGAGGATTAATCCTACAAGATCAATCCAGGATGGCCGTCAAGTGGTGAAATGGAAGTTGGTCTCGGCGCTTAGACTAAATATAATATATACTCGAGCGCTTCTGGCCATCTCTATTTTCTACAATCATGGAAAATCCCCATGCAGAACGCCAGGCTGTCCTTCTGGAACGCATTCTCAAGAACACGGTACGTGTTACGGCTTGCCTTCCTCGTCGGCTAGTAGCTAAGTGGACTTCGAAGTCAAAATGCACAGAAACTATCTTAGAATTGAACAAGAGCCTAGAGGTTTGCAATTTTACAATCCAACAGCCACCCTCATTCACCAATATGTGACTCCCCCAGGAAATTGTACAAGCAAATTATCATCTTCAAACTGCAGCCAATCTATCCATGCAATACAGAAAGAATGTTCAGTTCAATCTGTCGTCTGGTAAAGGTCAAACACACAACAGTTGACGAAGATTAGTCGATGACAAAGGAGTATGAACGATGTGCGAGTAAGTGTACATAGGTCATTGGAGGTCATTAGAGGTCATTATGACTCGAACCAACGGTTTTAGCAGTACAGATGTAACATGAAGAATTCTATGTAATGCAACAACGGAGAAGAAATCGTACAGCATGACCAAGCAGTCATAACCAAATTAATGTCAGTAGGAAGAGCATTGATTATATGGGTATAGAGCGAATAAACCAAAAAAAAGCCAAAGGTAGAGAAATCCTACAAATGTACATACCCGTAGGGGACGCGTCTAGTCAGTTCTAGTCCCATCCATCCCACCTTCCGTAGCGCCGAAACTCTTGCAATTGACATTGACTCGCTTTGGAATGACTGCCCTTTGCCTTCTCTTTCCCTTTGCTATAGCCGCGTTCGCTTCTTGTTGAAGATACACTAGGGGACCGACCATGTAGGTCCCTGGGAGGCGAACTCGAGGAGAAGGGTGCCGATATGGTGGAGCTGGTATTTGGTATAGAGAGACGATACCAGCCTCCGGTGTAGGTTAGTGCGATGAGTTGATATTCACTCGGGGCTGAAGCAGATTCTGAAGGAACCCCGATCCAGCCTACAACGCATCGTTCCTCATCTGGAATGTCTTCTGTTGTGGAACGCGACGATGTTGTAGCTGAAAGGGATATATGTGAAGATTGCGTAGGAATTCGATACTGTGCATAAGACCATTCTGATTCAAAGTACTTGGGAAGGGGAATATATGGCGCAAGGGGGGAGAAGGTTGATTGTCGATTTCTATTATCAAGAGCATGAGCCCAAACTTGACTTACCAAGATGCAGTAGACTCACGAGACAGCTGAAAGTAAAGTAAACAGATGTACTGTACCTTTATCACTCCACACACACAATTCCTGTTCGTCTGGCCTGAAAGCCACACCAAATATCTCGGCTTTATCTGCTCCTCTACGGAGTTCACGCACCAGCTTCCCAGTCAGAGAGTCCCATATTCGGACAAGTGTGCCTCGTGAGGAAGTTGTAGCAAGTAATCGTCCAGACGGCGGCACGGATAATGTGGAGAGAGCAGTCGTATGAGCAGCGATTATAGAGACAGGATACTTTTCAGGAGGAGGTGGAGGTTTCTTTGGAGGTGTCGATGGGGGTGGGCCTTTCAGCGGGGGCGGAGAACATGGAGGAAGATGGATAAGCTGTACATGACCCATTTGACGACCGGGGATAGCCAATAGAGTAGCATGAGTGCCGGAGGCTAGTGCGACTAAACCTAAATTCCGATCAGATGTAATAATAAAGGCTCTTGCCATGGTCACTTACCTTTGGGGTTATCGCAGGTATCCCATTCCTGATATCTTGTGACCTGACGGCCAATCTCGAATACGATCACTCTGCGTCGAAGAGAGACTGCGAGCCATCCTCGTCTACAAGCGAAGCCCCGTACCCGTTCACGAAATTCCAACTCAGCTACCTCACTACCGATGGCATCGTCCCACAAGATCACTTTGTTTAGAGGATACAATGGACTTCGCCCGCCACCCAATAGAAAAAGGAGAGAAGATGTGTGCATGGGCATCGCAGCAGCCAAAGTGCCTCCGCTTAACTCTGAATAAGTTGAAAGACATTAGCACGGAAAGTTCAACAAGACTAGTGCATTGGCATACCGCGTTTCCTCAGCAGTTGCAGAGGCCATGCTTTGTAAACGGCGAATCCAGCCGGTGAACAGGTTGTGAATATTTCGCAGTCTGCGTCGAGCCTGGTGTCGAATATGTGAACGGGATTTGTCGCTGTGATGGAATGGCGGGCTAAGTTCATGAGAAAATGGACTCAAGGTCGTGGTCCAAGTTAATGTGGCGTCATGGGAAGAGCAGACCTTCTTATCACACGTGTTAGAACTGAAAGAAGCACTGTTACAGGTGGTTACAAGCAAAGTAAAGCAATTCGTCCACTCCAAACACAACAGATTGAAAACAACAGAATAGAGAGATATCAATGCATGCTGGCCCTCCTGTATATGCCGTGTGATATATGGTACAGATGATAGATATGTATGTAAATGATATATGGGGTTTACATGGAAAAAGCAGAAGTCTCATAGAAACCTTGGATACATGTGTGTACATCGCAGGTGCTTAACCTTTCGTAGTGGTCGTGAGACGTAGAGCCGTATTGTTGTTCGTGATGTTCGTGGGGTTCCAAGATTTGGGGGGACGGAGGTCAACATGAGCCAGTTGTTGACGAGCGGCTTTGAACTCTAATTCCTCAGCCTGATTCTGCGCGAGAAGAGCAGCTTTGGCTTCTGCTTGTCGTTGAAGTTCTGCCTCAGATTCGTCCGATAGGTAATCAGTGAATCCCCCATCTGAAGTGACTGTACTGTCGGAGAGTGAGTCTGACCCTCCACTAGCACCACTTGCAACGCTGGATGCATCGTCATTTTTCGATGCCTTGCGGGAAGCAAGCGTGAAGCTGGAAGCAGTATTCCGCGACGGGGTCGAAGACTTGGAGCTTGAAGTAGGAGGATGGATGTTGCTGCTACGACGCCGATCGAGACCGGGACGTATTTCTGGTGAGCCTTTGCTCAAAGGTATGACAGATGGTCGTGACTCAGGAGAGCCCTTGCCCAAGGTTATAACAGATGAACGCGATTCGAGAGAGCCTTTGCCCGAGGATATGGCAGATGGACGTAAATCGGGAGAGCCTTTGTTCGAGGGTATAGCAGACGAACGTGACTCAGGAGAACTTTTGCCCGAGGGCATAACAGATGAACGTAGATCGGGAGAGCCTTTATTCGAGGGTGTAGCAGACGAACGTGACTCAAGGGAACTTTTGCCTGAAGGTAGGGTAGACGAACGTAGATCTGGAGACCCTTTGTTGAAAGGCGGAATAGCTGGCGGAGCTCGACTACCTGAATTGCGTCGTGGTGTCGTGTTAGTGTCGAGCTCAATCTGCTTTCGGCCAGGAGAAGAGTGCGCAGAGTTGTTGTAGGAAGGTTTTTCCTTCTCCGGAGAATTACGGATGCCTTCTACGGCGTTGGCTGTCGCTTTGGAAAGTGTGGCGGCGGGCGTTTTCGGGCTCGCCGATGTACGGACCTTGTTCGCACTCGATACTGGTTTGACAGCGGAGTTGCTGAGCTTGGCTGGAGGGCTACCTCTTCCAGTGCCAGTGCCAGTGCCACTATTGCTGTTCCTGCGATCCAATGGAGGCATGAACGGTTTAGAAGACGATCGCCCGCCAGCAGTGAGTCCATCGAGGATAACCTTGATTTCCGGAGGAATTGGGATGTGGTGTACGATACTGATAGATCGCCAATCAGCAGCCTGTATCATTCGATATTCGCTCGGAGCGGGAGCACGACAACAACCTGGCCAGCCTGGATTGGGGAAGCCAGGCTTCTGAGAAGGATTCAAACGAGCCCACTAAAGAGTCATCTGAGCTGAGGATAAACAGTAAATACAGAATGAAGGTCACCTTGCAATATCCACACCCATTGAACCAATCAACTGTTTGCGGGGGCACGTATAAGTGAAGATGACAAAAGTGTGGCGACACAAAGAAGTATACCTTCTGCATTTTTCAGATAGACAACATCCAACTGAGGATGTAGCGCACGATTTCTGCAGACTTCCCTCACATGTGGACATCTGTTCGTTGGAAAAGACGATGAGGGCCCACAAATCACCCAAAGGTACTGATAACTAACCTGGAATGGACAAAGGCCTTACACAGAGGACAATTGTTGACAGCATGGCTTACAGAACCTTCAGGATAGCACATTTGAGAAGAAAAGAGAGACAACGAAGGGGAAAGTGGATGACTGGGTGTGTGAGAGTGGTGCCACATGCCAGAAGCTGTCGATTGGATTACAGAGTTCACAAATGATCATGGTGAGTTTTTGGCTGAGCAACTTGGAAAAAAGCAGGGAATCAGGGCCTCTACTTTTCACGTTTGCCATTCTTGTCTTATACGCTGCACGAGGCCTTTCTTTTCCACCATATATAAAGTACAGTACACGATGCGCCTCAAGGCTCATCGTGTTTAGTTTTTCCTTTCCGGGAATAACGTGTACGGCATTTGTACTTCCGGCATTTCGGATAGATCTTCCTCTTCCATCTTCACCATGGGCAAGTCCCAGTCAAAGCTCTCCCCAGAACAACTAGCCGATCTCCAGAAGAATACTTATTGTATGTATCTTCTTCATTACTATGGCTTCGTCTAATTTGAGGCCATTTAGTCGATAAGAAGGAGCTACAGCAATGGTAATGCGTAGTCACTAGTTCATTCGTCGTTGCTACCCTATTCAAGTGTTACTACCAGGTATAAAGGTTTTCGGAAAGATTGTCCTTCCGGCCATCTCGACAAAACCGAGTTTAGTAAAATCTACAAACAGTTCTTTCCCTTTGGCGATCCAGGAGAATTTGCAGACTATGTCTTCAACGTTTTCGACGAGAACAAGAACGGCACAATAGACTTCAAAGAGTTCATCTGTGCACTCAGTGTTACTAGTAGAGGCAGGTTAGACGAGAAACTTAAATGTACGTCCTCAGGTCTTTCTGATCTATCGTCATCATAGTATTTACCCTTCATCGTAGGGGCCTTCCAGCTGTATGATATCGATAAGGACGGAACGATCACCTACGATGAGATGCTCCAGATAGTCCAGTCCATATACAAAATGACTGGGGAGATGGTAAAACTTCCATCCGATGAAGACACACCAGAAAAGGTGAGCTTGCGCATGCGCATCTGCTTTTCTTATATTGGCACCAACATTTAGAACCTTTGTAGCGTGTCGACAAAATCTTCCGGAATATGGATAGGGACAAAGATGCCAAGTTAACATTTGACGAATTCGTGGAAGGAAGCAAACAAGATCCCACAATCGTTCAGGCGCTCTCACTCTACGATGGTTTAGTATAAATAATGGGAATTAGTTGCAGTGAGGCCTTTCATCGAATCATAGTCCTGTTTTTCTCAACATTATTTTCCTCCAGGTTGTATGATTATATTGCGAGCGTTGTTCTATATCTTATTGGGTGCTTTGGCTGTACGATATACGGACTTGTTGAACGAGGTCGATTTACATAGCATGTAATTTCGTTGCAATGTAGCCATTATTCTCAATGCGGAAATAGGTATACCATTGTAGAGCAAAGCACATAAATTATACACAATGGTCACAGCTTACCGTGTTTGCGAAGCAGTCTCGTTTCTACATCATCTCCCATCCATGAGTAAAGGCCCTCGGCAAACGCAAGGTTGTCTTTTTCGGCCTTGAATAACTTGACATAGTCTTGCGGTTGACCAGGTTGATTTGCCCCCGCAGCAAATGGAGATGCCATCATTGTTTGTGAAGTATCCGCGGCAGCTAAAGACGAGTTCAAAATAAGAAACCACAAATAAACCGCAGGAAAAGACATGCAATTATCATTTCCAAGAATCAGGCGATATAGCCCGTTCAATCCGAAGAAGTTGAGAAAATACCATGATAATGAAGACACCCATCTAACATCCATGTCGGGAGTTTCTATCCCTCGCTGGAGCATGGATTTGAATCCGAGGGTAAGAGGAAAGGGGAGCTTTACTGGTAAGGAATCAGGGCTCTAGAACTTCGAGAAGCAAGCAGAATGCTCACTGAGCACAAAGCCTTGAAAGAAGAAATTGATCCAGCCCATGATGACCATTTGGGGGACCATCATCACCATCTGAGTTTTCATCCCCGCCATCATCCCATCCATTGCAGCTGGGTCCGTCATAGGATTTGCAGGTGTGGAAGGTGTGTCGCCTTCTGAAGGTCCATCTTTCAGATACGTTCCAGCCTCAAACGCTGCTGCAAGGCGACTGGATATCGAGCGGTAGTATGAAGGGGGTATGGGAGAGTTCGCGGATGTCGCGCGAAGGATTTGAGAACGAATCAAAGCGCGCCTGTAGCAGAAGAATGTCTAGTTAAATGAAGAAGATAGATAACGCGCTACACCCCATCACTCACTGTTCACGTATAGCGGCTCGAGCGAGCTTTTTTGGCGGTGACTGGAGAAGTAGGACAACGTAGTGTCTTAATATTCCGACCAAGATCTAGGTAAAACGTTCAGTTTGAAGTGTTCATCCATACGCGTAGACAGGACTTGCCATGACCAGAGTGATTGGGAAAAGCACCCAATCACGAATCTGCGGGTCGAGATACAGGGATACTCTACATATTGCAAAGTAGCCATTGAGTTCGTGGTATGATGATTTAATGAACTGAGACTTACGCTGGACTCGACATCGTGGTGAGCGACGAGAAGGTGATTACTAAATTCGGAATGTCATCAGCCTCGGACTCTCCGGCACTTGCGCAGTCGGCACTTGCTGTACTCGTACTTCCACCTACCACGACTATACACTTATCTACATTCCCTGGCGGAAAGCGGAATATATTTAAACGAAATGGATACCTCGCCTACTGCCCTCTTCGACTCTTACGAGCAGGACTTCAAGCAATTTATCGAGACAATACGTGAAAAGTTGGAAGGGGATGAGAACCAGGATGGTGGTAAGCTACTTTTATGTTTTGGATTCCCTCGCTAGACATGGTCTTTACCAGAACAGCGCAAAGCGTCGTTGCGACGGGTAGAAATGGAACTGGACGAGGCCGACGAAATGGTAAGTTCCATAAAGTTATCTAGAGTACCCTTCTCATCGTGTCTACAGGTATCTCAAATGGACATCGAAATTCAGGGAATCCCACAATCTATACGGCCTCAGTATCAGAATCGTCTCAAGTCTGCTAAGGCTGACCTTTCCCGGTTCAAAAAGACTTTCAAGGACCTTTCCGCTCAACTTGCTCGATCTAGTCTTTTAGCATCTACTACACCCCGTCCTGGCTACTCCTCAGATGACCCTTATGGATTCTCCAGTGATCGTTCCCGCTTGCTTGCTGGTACTACACTGTTGGAGGACGGCACTAAACGATTGCAAGACTCGCAGAGGCTGGCGTTAGAGACCGAGGATCTGGGTGCTGACATCCTGTCAAATCTTCGAGTACAGAGGGAACAAATTGAGAACTCTAGGAGCACAGTGGGTAGCTAATGTCCTGTCATCTGTTTACATCCTGAATACAGTCACTTAGCTTGAAATGGCAAACAACTCGATTGCACGGGCTTCAAATAAGTTGACGAGCATGATCAGAAGGTAGAGTCATATCCAATATTCTCTCGATGCTGGAACGTCCATTCACCATAGATTTTTTGATAACTCATAGAATGTATCAGCAACGTTTTGTGACGGGTGCCATTATTGCTATACTCATATTTCTCATTATCATTGTTGTGTGGAGTAAACTCAGTTAGATGTTTGACTTCACTATCCATTGTAAACATTGCGCTCTCATTATCTCTAGTTCAATCGAATGAACCATGGATTGAGCGCATATTATATTGTTATAATCCAGCTGTTTGTACATATATATCACGCAGTAGGAAGGAATTCAACCTGGAACAAGAAGAAACAGAAAAAATATTATGTCCAAACCTAAACAGCATATCCATGAGCTCCACCACCGTAATCCTTGTTCTGCGATGGGGCATATGCACCATAAGCAGGCTGAGAGTTAGAATAATCTTGATATGTACCGCCGGAATACTGCTTGTCGTGATGAGAGACGTTATCCTGATGGTAAGCCCCTTGCTGCGGTTGTGAATCCTGGTCATACGGTAACCCTTCAGAGGTCTCGGAATGCGAGTTGGAGTAGTAAGCCAACCCATCATGATCTGGATCGCGTCCCTGATACACATCATGGGCGTTGAAGCCTGTCCCACCAGTGGGTCCAGGACTGTACGGGTTGGTCAAAGACGAAGAATGAGCATTGAGATGTATCTGAGATTGTTGCGCGAACGGTGCAGCCGCAACAGCTAGGCCTGTTGTGTCGTCCTCTTCATAACCGGACTGATAATCTTCGCGTGACAACGCGGGTTGCGAAGGATTGATATACGGATAGGATCCGGGGAACTGATTGGCGGAATAGGGATTGTACGCTGGCATGGGGGGAGGATAAGCACCACCTTTGTCATAATAGTAGTTTGAATCTTGGGTATAGGTGCTAGGAGGAGGACCGCGAGTTCGGATGGATGATCGGTCGTCATCGTCGTCGACAGATAAGTTTGGAAGTGTGGGCTGAGGTAAGGGTTTTCCGAGCATTTTCCCCTTCTTGTCCTTTAGGTGAGAATAGTCTCCCATTGCCTCTTTCTTGGCAAGCTTTGCAGCATCAACAAGACGCTGCTTCATTCGGCGCTTGATGACAGTGTCAATTCGCTTGTGACAAAACATCAGATAAAGAATCGCAAATTCAATGGTGTAACACTAACTTTGTCTACTTTGTGACAGCAGTATTCCTGTATACCGACGCGTGATGAGTATACGCGACACAAAAGCTAACGGGAATATTACCTTGAGGTTACCTCGAATGTGAGCCAGTAGAGGAATGTAACAAACGCCAGCCACGATGAGAAGGAGCAGGGAGCCAGCGAACACGACAACAGTGAAGAAAGTCGTTACCGTTAGGGCTGATGTCGACAGACTGTTGTCCTTGAAGTACTTGCTCACGTCATACCAATGACCTTCGTCTTTATGAGCAAGGTATATCGCATAAAGTGTGAGGCCGTTGATGGTCTGACGAGGGCCATCTGCCAACAAGACTCGCTTCCAGCCTAAGCAATGGTTGAGATTCAATTCCTATGAATACTAGATATTATTACGCACTCTTGAAAGTGAAGAACACGAAGAACGCAAAATCGTCGCTGAGTTTGGTCGAGTTGCTGATATGGTCAAAGAAACAGAAGTGATCATAGGATCCTGTAGACTCATCAACATGGAGATCATTGAAGAGTTGGTTGAGACGCACGGAGGGAGTAGTAATGTTGAGCCATGACGTTTGTGAAAGCATAAGAAATGTCTCTACTGGCAATGATCTTCTTGGATTTACGAGTCTCGTATGCGAGCTAGAGTGATCGATGTCAACTCCAGATCGAGTGCAGCAAAAGCAGCAGTGAAGTTACCAGTAAAAACGAGAAGATGATGCAGCCGACGAATAACCATTTGCCAGTATTGTACGGAATGCTCACACAGCCAAATTGTTGGCAATTGTTAAAAATTTCGTTGGACCAGGAAGTGGTAGTCAACATGGTGATAGCGGTGAAGATATCGGACACATAGACCAAGAAGGACTTGAGGACGATGATGTATATCCATAGATATCTGGGGTGACGTTGAGTGCTGTTGGTATTGAACGGTGGGAGAACGGGCGACAAGACGTACTTTACTCGCATAATGAAGCCATTGTCTGTAAACTCGCGAGTATCCACAAAGTCGAACTTGAATATGAGTTAACGCTATAGAACAGTGTATGTATCAAACGCATAGACACCTTATGGTCTGGTACAATCTCTCGCTTCCATTTAGGACCGCTACACATGATTTCTGTTGGTAGGAGGTGAAGATGCAGTCAGGGTGCTGTGATCAAAGACAGTGAGAGCGAGCCGGTCGCATAGGCCGTTTGTAGAGCGAGAGGAAGTGGCGGTGGACTTAAGGAAGAAAGAGTGAACTGACAGCACAGACAGACTCGAACGATGGTACTTGGAAACTAACAAATAGATAGTCGCCCTTTACAACGGTTTGGCGCTCGGCAGTTGCCGCAGCACATATGTAATATTCCAATTTCCAGTACTTCCTTTTTGAGCGACAATAATAATCGAACGAAGACACAATGACTACGGTTCAGAAAATCAAAGTATGCTATTTATGATCTATCTATCTCCAATGTTATGACATCTTTGTGTTCGTTCAGGAAATCGAAGATGAAATGGTAAAGACCAACTGATCAATACATTCCGGTAACTGAATACTTGTCTTCACAGGCCAAAAGTATTTGCGATTTTACTGTGATATGCTTTATCTGAAAATATGCGGCAGCCCAAAAAAATAAGGCCACCAGCTATCATCTCGGGCAGCTGAAAGCCAAACTTGCGAAGCTTAGGCGGGAATTGATAGCACCATCGTCCGGAAGTAGTGGTGGAGGTGGCGGAGTTGGTTTCGACGTTGCAAGGTAAGCAGGACGCGCACACACATAAGCCTCATTCGTCTACTTACTTACTCAAAGAACAGGAGTAGCATCCGTTGGATTTGTCGGGTTTCCATCTGTGGGGAAGGTACGAGTGGAAGTGGTTTAGTCATTCGATCCTCATCGCAACTCGTAGTCGACATTAATGTCAAAATTGACCGGCACACACTCTGAGGTATCCGAAATCGACTTCACCACTCTTACCACTGTTCCTGGAACTCTAAAAGTCCACGGAGCCCCCATTCAAATTCTTGACTTGCGTAAATACTTCCATGATCAAGCCAGAATTTTTCTTAATGCTTTACATCAGCGGGTATCATAGAAGGAGCTAATGACGGTCGTGGTCGAGGTCGACAAGGTGAGTTGTCCTTGTTCTGTCCATATCTCGATTGTTGAAAAACCCAAATAGTCATCGCCGGTACGCTCGCCTCTTTACCGCCTGCTGCTTATCCTGTCCACTCAGCGTTATGAGCGCAGTTGCACGTACATGCAACCTCATCTTCATCGTTTTGGACGTTCTTAAACCTCTGGGCGACAAGAAAATCATCGAAACTGAACTGGAAGGTTTCGGCATCCGATTGAACAAGCGACCGCCAGCTGTACTTGTTCGTAAAAAAGAGCGCGGTGGTATTGCTATCACGAATACTGTTCCTTTAACAAAAATCGATCATGACGAAATTAAAGCCGTCCTGAGCGAGTACAAGATTAACAATGCGGATGTTGCTATTCGGGAACCCAATGCAACTGCAGACGACCTGGTGGATGTGATAGAAGGAAACCGTGTCTACATACCTGCTCTTTATGTGAGAGTTCCTGTGTCTGTAATCCATTAATGCTACTGACGGTAACTCTAGATTCTTAACAAGGTGCTTTGCATTTTTTATCATTCATAATCCAGGTGTATCAACAACGATGCAGATCGACGCGATATCGATAGAAGAGATCGATTTACTGTGAGTCGGCACCTATTATTGATCTTCGTCTCATTCAGGATACCTAGGTACAAGATTCCGAATTCTGTCCCAGTATCGTCAAAAGAGTGGCTGAACATCGACGAGCTGATAGATTCAATGTGGAAAGCGCTGGACCTTGTACGGATCTACACTAAACCGCGAGGATTGGCTCCAGACTATAGTGCTCCAGTTGTGCTACGGCACGGAAAATGTACAGTTGGCGACTTTTGTAATGCTATTCACAAGGAAATTGCCAAGCAAATGAAATAGTGAGTATCCCTGAGATTGTGATTGTCACCTAGCTCATGTCATCACCTTTCATGAGTGCCATCGTTTGGGGATCAAGTGCAAAGCATTCCAGAGGGCAAAAAGTCGGTCTGGACCATGTTTTAGAAGACGAAGATGGTAAGTGACATTGATCCTCTTACATTCGCCTGGAGTTTACGACCGTCCGTCCCCTTGTTCAGTGGTTCACATCTCCAAGAAATGAAAGACTGTCTGGAGAGGGGGGCGTACTACTATATTGTACTTTTTTTACTCCAATGCATATGCATTTTGAACTTAGGAACTCTCCCTCAAGCTATTATGTAGTTAGATGTGATTGCATAAGTTAATCAAGTATAGGGATTATCTGGATAGTAGGAATTGAAATGAGTAGGTGATGCACATATTATACGCAATTGTAGTACACAGCAATAAGAAAAATCTGGACACAAATGATACATTGTGAGTGAGATGGGTGGGTGGACAAGGCAGGCATCGATAGCGAGGGCTAAAGAACAATTACACAGAACAGGCTTGTGCATCTGAAGGTCAAAAATCCTCATCCAATGTGCTAAAAGTTAAAGAAATAGTCAGTTCAATTACGTATCAAGAAAAGAGATGACAAACAAAGTTCTAGCAGGTTCAGGATTTGGGGTGGAGTGATGGATATTAGCTTTTGAGTACTCAGAGACACGTTTCTCAAAAAAGTTGGTTTTGCCTTGCAACGAGATCATGTCCATGAAGTCAAAAGGATTGGTGGAGTTGTAATACTTTTCGACACCTAAAGCTACCAGAAGTCGGTCTGCAACGAATTGAATGTATTGTCGCATCAAACTTGCATTCATGCCTATAAGCGACACAGGAAGGGCATCTACAATGCAACGACGTTGTGAGCACAGGTTGATCTTGGTGGAAAACAGCAACAAAACGTACCAGTCAAAAAATCTTGTTCGATAGCAACCGCTTCCGTGATAATTTTCTTGATGATACTCGGTTGGGCGCGGCGCTTTAGATGGGTGGTAAGGAGACACGCGAAATCGGTATGTAAACCTTCATCTCGGCTGATGAGCTCGTTTGAATAAGTTAGGCCAGGCATCAGGCCGCGCTTCTTTAACCAGAAAATGGAAGCGAACGACCCAGAAAAAAAGATGCCCTCGACAGCAGCGAACGCCACCAATCTCTCTGCAAAAGTGCTTCGTTTGTCAGATATCCATTTGAGGGCCCAGTCGGCTTTGCGCTTGATGCACGGTATTGTTTCTATAGCATTGAAGAGATATGCGCGTTGATTGAAATCTTTGACGTATGTATCGATAAGCAGAGAATAAGTTTCAGAATGGATGTTTTCCATCATTATTTGGAACCCGTAAAAGTAGCGCGCCTCAACTGCTTGCACTTCGTTTGAAAAACGCTCCAACAGATTTTCGTTCACGATACCGTCAGAGGCAGCAAAGAATGCAAGAATATGGGTGATGAAATGGCGCTCGTCATTGTTTAATCGCTCGTTCCAGTCGACAAGATCATGAGTGAGGTCAATCTCTCCCGAGGTCCAGAACGAAGCTTCTGCTTTCTTGTACATCCGCCACAGCTATATATATATCAGGACAAAGTATAACATGGAAGCAGCCCTCATCGGAGGTACTCATCGAGGCTTACCTCCTTATATTGAATCGGAAATAAAACAAGGCGTCTTTGAGATTTCCTTAACAATGGTTCATCCTCTGCAAGGTATGAGACATATGTTACAAGCAGAAAGGAGCTCGAGTGATACCTTCAGCCATGTTGATATCCCCAACAAATCGATGTTGCAGAGCGGTATCATTCTCGGAACGAACGGTCAATTTATGAAAATTAGAATCCACCTAAATACAGGCAGTTGATTTTAGCCCTCAGCTACTGCGTGAAGCTAATAGTACACACCTCATGTACTTCCAACATGAGAAAAATAAAAAAAAGGAGAGACAAAAGGAAGAAAATGACAAGTACGCTAAAACTCCGAGGACTTCGAATTTTGGATGAGTCAGACCATGCGCTGTCGTGTCTTTACTAAGCCGCTTTGCTACGATCATCGATGCGACCCAGTGTACTTCACCGCCAAAATCGACCATGGCATAATCTAGTCGCTCCATTGAAACCTTTGACGAAATCCAGCTGGAACTACATCTATTGGTTTCCGACTGTGTTCGTAGTCTCATATTATTTCTACAATTTAAAGATTGTTTCTGGGCGTAGTATGCAGGTGCGTGCATTCTTAGCAAACTTAAGTTATTATTAACTTCAGTTTACGGATCAGCCTACGCTAAACCCTGACTCTTCTTTGTGGAGGGATGTCGGTCTTTTCAATCGATATGCAATTTACACCAAGCTAGAATTCAAAAGAGGTGACATCGTTGCTCTCCGGTGTGCATATCGCGCTTTCCTCAAACTCCATAAACAGTCGTTTGTTGACACCTTTTAAGGTCTCCAGAAGATCCTACTCGTGTGCTCGTGAAGAGAATCGTTGGGCTTGCAGGAGACCGTGTCTCGACTCTGCCACCATATCCCGATCCGGTGATTATTGTACCCCAAGGAAAGGCTTGGATTGAAGGTGCGCATGATGTCAGTCGACCAGATCCTCAAATAATATCTCCTCTTCATCCAGGTGATGAGCCTTTTCACAGCGATGACAGCAATCGATTCGGTCCTGTAAGTGTTGGTCCTATTACCTCACTACCTTCGCTGAACAAAATTGTAGGTGCCTTTGTCCCTTATTGAATCACGACTGATTGCTGTGGTCTGGCCACCATCCCGCTTCGGTCATTTATATCGGCCGACATCAGTTGACCAGGATACCTCAACTCCACACAAGCACTCTACCTATCGTCTTGCTATGGCTGAATTAGAAAGGCAAAGATGGCGAAACAACAGAGTCACTGTTGCACCACGCAGCTCCTCTTAGTAAGCTCAATCTAAGTCACTTTGCCTCTGTTCGTCAATGTAAGATAGCAAACGGCAAGCCTCCTATTATAACTAATCATGCTGTCTTTTCTCGCGTACTGGTGAAATTTTCACTCCTCAGATCATCCTAACCATATGTCATTCCGATTTTGTTCCCTCTGCTTCTTCTCTGGGCAAAACTTCATCACTATTAGAAATCGAGCCTGCTTGTAGCCCAAGAATGCGCTCGGCCTCAGGGGATCCTGCTGAAGGCACATCCTTTCGCAAAGATACGGTGACTGGAGATACGTTCTCCAGGTACGCAAGGGCAAACACTACATCCATGTCTGAAAATAATGCGAGATGAAAGCGCCGGCAGAAAGAATACAAAAAGGAAAAACACACCTTCCAACGACCTTCCTGCGGTCTCCGGGAAGAAGAAGTATACAATAGGTATTATAAATGCGTTCAAAGCGGCGAAAACGATGTACGTTTTCCATGATATGTTCTGGAATGCGGGTCCTGTAATCATGACCACTGAAAGAAAGGCTCAGGGCGGCGCTGCATTTCATAGAATAGAACATATAAATACCCAGAAAGTTGAACGTCCAGTTGCTGGCCTAAACATGTGTCAGAATCTTGATACATAGCCGCCAAGCACCGGATCACAATAACTCACCGTACTCAAGGCATTAGCTGGCCCCCTCATTCGTAGACCAACTATTTCGGCAGGCTGTTATTATGAGATTATAATGCTTTCCACACAATCGGATGACAGGACTCACATAGAGCCAAGTCATGCCTAGCCATCCAATTGCAAAGAAGGAGTTGAACACGAATAAGAGGACAGCACTAACAATATTAATATCGGCTGCCGAGTTGTTAATGCTCCCCAGCACAGCGAGAAGAACCATTGTGAGGCACTGGCCAACACCACCAAATATCATGAGCTTTCGTCGTCCGACACGGTCGATGAGGAAGATGGCAACGAGGGAAGCCAGAAAATATTCAGTGCCGTTGCATGCTGCTAGGATCCGCGATTTCACATCGTTGATACCAAGGCGTTCAAAGAGAATGGTCTTGGGAAATGATTAAGTCCCAGTGTCAAGGCAGTGATGCTTTGATACACCACAAGACGCACCGCGTAGTATGTTATGAGGTTGATGCCTGTGATCTAACGATGAGAGATGCAGAACATTAGACATTATTTCCAAGTAGCGATGGATGACTCGCTTGCTGAAAGCATTGGATGATGACCCCTAGCGCGACCCGCCTGAAATTTTGGGTCCGACCACCAGTGAAAAGTTCGCTGAGGGAAGCCTTTTCCGAAGAACTTGACGTATCTATATTAGAGCCTTCTAAAGCGACCGCTTCTTTAATGGCATGAAATGTCGTTCGGACTGTCGACTCTGTGTGGGGTTTATCTTCGAGTGCGGAAATGACGGCCAAAGCTTCGGCCGGTCGCCCAGCTTTCATGAGCCCTATATAAGAGGACGTCCACGATCAAAGATTCATTTTGTGAGGTTAGTGACATACAACGAGGAGATTCAGGGAGCTAGACAGAGATAGTTAGGGTACAGTGTTAGTGGGCTTTGGTAATAGGACAACTTACGATTGGCAAAGCGAAAACTACCACCAAAGCAAACAAAATTTGTAACGCGATAGGAACCCGCCATTGTGAGGAAGATCCGGAAGCCCAAAACCTACGACAGGGTGATGAATATTCTACAAGGCGAGTAAAGAAAGGAGCTCACAATGCAAAATCTATCCACTAATAGGTAACATTGCATGAAGGACTTGACATTCAGACGGCGGAAATAAAAACTCACATAACTGCATAGCGGCATATGTCAACAAGTCAGAGACATCGGAGGGAGGAGCTAGCTTACTCACGAAATCATGATACCCAACGTGATCAAGCTTCCTTCTATCATAATTAAACTACCGCGTTGATGAGGGGGAGAGCACCTGGTGTATTTGAAGAGCGATTAGCAAGGGTCCAAACTTCGGTCACCCGAGCAGAAGAAAAAGGACTTACTCTGCGTGGTATGCAGGCACAGTTGACGTCTGATAACATGATGAGTGGAATCAATTGCCGGATGGACGACCTTACATTCAGCCCATTCCCTACACCTGTGATGATACGGGCAACTATAATTTGCGAATAGCTATAAGACGCTGCTTGAATGATCGCTCCAATAGTCATAATGAAGCAGCCTAGTATATCAAAAGCACAAAATTGAGCGGATGTTCAGCAGCTCAATATAGAAAACGCACCCAGAGCGATTGTACGCTTTCTTCCGAATCTGTCTCCGAGGACGAGGTTTATCAATGCGCCTGAAAGACATCCAATTTCCTGAGAGACTTCTCTGAGTTGGGCTGGGAAACTCAAGACGCGAAGACGCACGTAAATAGCTACCAGGAAGCTTTGAAGCGTAGCATGGTCTGGATGCTGATCACTGACCACGACTTGCGGGAACACCTTCTCGAACTACAGGAGTACGTGTCGATAATCACTACTATCTACTCATCGCATTGCAACACATACTTGGTTGGCGGTGAGCAACGCAGACATGACACCCTGATCATATCTGAGAAATTCGATGAGTTAGGAGCAGATTTAAATATCTTATTTGAATAAGAAAGAATGACCCGAAAAGGATGAAGCCAGTTCCCGCAACGAAGGATAAAGTTGCTGTGAGCTTTCGGCCTCGTAATTTCATGCGATCCGATGCGGCCTGAACCTCATCCGCAAAGTTCGAGTCCAATCCATCTTCTCGAAGATGATCTTCGGCCTTTTCGTTCGACATAGGAAAGTACCTTCACAGAAAAAGCCAACAGGGGATATATAGTAGCAGCGAGCAAACGGTGAGGGAATTGAAGGGCTTTTATATCCTTTAATGAGATTCTATTGGGCGGCACCACTCTTGCTCCATAGTACAATACTTCTTTCTAGTTACCCACCCTCTGACACATTTCGATGGTCGAATAGCAGAACCATGGGGAAGAGGCCAGATGACCGCAACTGAAGTTACTTCGGCTCATATGGGTAATGAGTAGCGGGGTTGACAAATTTTCCGATGTTGAATATGGTTGAACGAGGGCACCAAGCCTTTAGTCCATGTAGCGTGACTAACATTTCGACCAAGTGGTACTGAATTTTTGTTTGGAGCTGGTCAAGCGGAATGCGGTACCGAATTAGCGAGTCAAGCGCCCGCGACTAATCAAGTGATTTGAATTTTCCGGATCGTTTCGAACCTCGATGAGCTCGGGAATCTTTGGTCACTTGGAATTTCTTGTTGGGTCCTCGCAGGATTTTGCGGGAGGTGATACATCCTCGATCGATGATTGGACAAGGTCTGCACGCGATCTTCTTCAGTCAATCGTTGCCTAACAAGATGTGGCAAGATTACAGAAAATTGTATCTGCAGGCAAGTCAGACAATCATGCATCTCTAGCTGTCCTCGCTGAATCGCACTCAGACACGTCGATCGTGGAGGAGGAGGATGGCGCTGAAATAGATGTCTGGCCGTCTGTACTCGATATCTATAAACATACAGAAAATGGTCAGAGTACGATTCTTTCCAGATTACTCATGTGCGTGTACCCACCCACATATGAGTTTGCCTTTGCGACTGGCTAATTGGCCAACTTGTAAGAAAACCGGACGTCGAGCATCTTTTGGGCTCACTCCAATCTATCCTTGCTTCTCCACTACATGACGACGAAATCTCCGGTGAACTTGCTGAGCTCGTTGGCTTTGATGAAATTGAGCTCGTTATGGATATTATCAGAAACCGACATAGTCTAGTACAAGAAGTGAGTGATTGAATAACGTGTCATCACACAATTTGACACGCTTTCGCAGCTTCAAGGTCGTAGTATTTTGAAGGATTCCGATGATTCTGGAGCAGCGAGCCTTGATCCTAAACTTGCGCGCTTGCGTATTGAACAACAACTTCAAGAGAATTCTGCCAGGCCATTATTCACCGGCGTTGCAGGACCGGAAGCTGAGATCCTTCCCCATGTATACACATCCTCATCAACAATCTCTCAAGGCAACGTTCTTTCCCATTTAGGCACACGATATTTGCTTCCTTTAGGCACGCAGCGAAGTATGAAAGAGGTGCACGATTTTGTGAGAATTGTTCGCTTTCTGGCTCACAGAGGTTGTACCCCAGGAATATGAAGAAGTAATCATCCCACCGGCACGTCCAGTTCCACCAAAACAGACGGAACGTTTCGTGCCAATAAATGGCCTTGACGCGTTAGCAAAAGGATGTTTCCCCGGATACGAGACTTTGAACAGAATCCAATCTATAGTTTATCCGACTGCGTATGGGTCTAACGAAAATATGCTCATCTGTGGTACGAACATTCGGCTTCTTCGTTATCTGCATCATAAATCATATTTCTCATAGCTCCTACTGGTGCGGTAGGCGTTGTGGCACCTAGCCTTCGAAATCCTGAAACTCATTCTTCTTTAGGGTAAAACAGATGTCGCTATGTTGACCATTTTGCGTGTACTTGACCAACATCGTAATTCCTCGTCCTTATCTGCGAATATAGGTGCTTCCATAAATCGAGACTCATTCAAAATCATATATGTGTAAGACATCTTCGCGACTTTGTGGAGGAAATGTTCAGGGTCATAATTTTTTCATCCTCCAGTGCACCGATGAAAGCTTTGGCCTCAGAAATTGTACGCAAATTCCAAAAACGGCTGAAGTGGTTGTCTATCCAAGTCCGGGAGTTGACTGGTAAGAATTTTTGTATTAACAACTGTGTGATTCTTCCGACACACAAGTCCTCAAGGGGATATGCAAATGACAAAGGTTGAGATTGCTCAAACCCAAATTATCGTTACAACACCGGAAAAATGGGACGTGGTCACCAGAAAACCGACAGGAGAGGGAGAACTTGTATCAGTAAGCATTTTTTGTAGTGATAACGGTACTTTCGATATGCTAACCGATTTTAGACCTTGAAACTTCTAATTGTTGACGAAGTGCACCTCTTGAACGAGGAACGCGGAGCAGTACTTGAGACCATTGTGGCCAGAACCCTCCGTCAAGTATACATCCCTCAAATATCAATACCCCATAGATTGATGAAACATTTCTCTAGGTCGAGTCAACTCAATCCATGATCAGAATCGTCGGCCTCAGCGCAACTCTTCCCAATTACGTCGACGTCGCAGACTTTCTAAGGTACATGATAGATTCCGCTGTAAGCCGTAGAAGCCAACTTTTCAATTTTGCAGCGTGTCGAGACAGAAGGGCTTATTTTACTTCGACTCCTCCTTCCGACCTGTTCCACTGGAACAACACTTTTTGGGGATTAAAGGCAAACCTGGAAGTTCCCAGGCGAAGAAAAACTTAGACCACGTTACTTTCGAAAAGGTATCAGAGCTAGTTGCACAAGGACATCAAGTCATGGTTTTTGTGCATGCTAGGAAAGAGACAGTGAAATCAGCTCTAGCAATCCAGGAAGCTGCGCTCGCGGAGGGTTCAAGTGACGACTTCAGCTGCGAGGATCATCCACAGTGGTCTTTATTCCGTCGTGAGATCGCTCAATCTAGGAATAAGGAAATGAAGCAGCTTTTTGATCACGGCTTCGGCATTCACCATGCCGGTATGTTGCGGTCTGATAGAAACATAATGGAAAGGATGTTTGAAGCTCGAGCCATAAAGGTTGACTCCTTCCCGCATACCCCATGCTATCCGTTGACTTCGTCTATAGGTCCTCTGCTGCACAGCTACCCTTGCCTGGGGTGTCAATCTGCCAGCTCATGCCGGTCAGAAGTGTTCTTGACGCAACTAGTATGACTCTCATGTAGTGATTCCAGTTGTCATCAAAGGAACTCAGGTCTACAATAGCTCAAAAGGCAAATTCACGGATCTATCTGTTCTAGACGTATTGCAAGTATTTGGTCGAGCGGGTCGACCTGGCTTAGAAAGTAGCGGAGAGGGTTATATCTGTACATCCGACGACAAACTTGCCCATTATTTAGAATTAGTCACTGCTCAGGTATGAATGCTACCTGCCCTTCCATACAGTGCCACATTTTGACGGTTCCCTTAGAATCCTATCGAATCACAGTGAGCCGCGTTTTGCTTGATCTCTTTATTGATACTTATCGCGTCTTTTAGGTTCAATAAGGGGATCATCGATTCCCTCAATGCAGAAATAGCTTTGGGCACAGTCGCTAATACAAACGATGCTGTACAATGGCTAGGATATACCTATCTTTTCGTCCGAATGCGGAAAAATCCTATCGTTTACGGTTCGTTTAAGAAACGTCTGAAATTATCCCTCTCTGATTCCTGCTATATCGCAGGCATTGACCGGAACGCAGTCGTGGACGATCCAATGCTAGGAAGCAAACGAAATGAGCTTGTAACACAAGCTGCTCAAGTACTCGTTCATGCTCGGATGATCGAGTTCGACGATCAAACTGGAGCTTTCAAGATCACCGACTTGGGCCGTATCGCAGCGCGTTACTATATCCAATATCAGTCAATCGAAATTTTCAAAAAGATTTTTCGACCGAAGATGTCCGAAGCAGATGTTTTGGGAATGTTGAGTAAGAGTACCGAGGTAATGTCGTTGTTCTCCTAATTTGACAACCTGATCCCATTTTATCTATCAGTTCAACCAAATTCAAATGAGAGATAATGAGGAGCGTGAGCTCAGAGACTTGTTGAACATCGTTCCCTGTGAGGTCAAGGTAAGCTATCTCCTTGATAGCAATGTTCAACATCCATTTCTATCTTCGATAGGGTGTCCATACAATTGAAAGCGAGGTAAGTATAATTCCTCCGAGATAATTTCCAAAATTTACATCCACTTTCGATAGAATACTGGTAACAATGAAGGTGCAGGAGCCGTATGTAAACTCCTGCACAATTAATGATCAACACTCATCCCTATTTTTGATAGGTTGGTGTTGTTATCACAAGTGAAGGGAAAGTGAACATTCTCCTGCAAGCATACATATCAAGATGTACACTTGAAGATTTCGCCCTGGTCTCTGACTCTGCATATGTTGCTCAAAACGGTGGTCGTATCGTACGAGCATTACTGGAGATAGCCATTAGTCGAAAATGGGCGAACGTCTCTGCAGTTTTGATGGGCATGAGCAAGGCGCTTGAGAAGCGGCTGTGGCCATTTGACCAACCACTGAAGCAATTCGACCTCAAGGGGGATCTTATCTACCATTTGGAGAGCTGGGGGGATGACTACTCCCCGGCGGACCTGGCTACGATGAGCGCTGAAGAGCTCGGGAAGCTCACACATCTCAACTCCATCCAAGGGCAGGCTTTATTGAATGCCGCGCAGCAATTCCCCACCGTAAAAATTCAGAGTGTACTTCGTCCTCTGGGATCTGAGGTACTGAAGGTAGTCGTGAGCCTCACTAAACAATTTACGTGGGTTAGTAAACTACATGGAACTTCCGAACCGTTTTGGGTCTGGATTGAAGACCACAACGGAGTTAACATTCTCCAAATGTCCCATTTGATTGTGCGGCCAAACACTGAGACGATACACCTTGATTTCATTATTCCAATTACAAACGAACAGACCCCGCCATTCATCACCATTCGATGTGTCTCTGATAGATGGCTAGGAGCAGAGAATGAGATCGAAGTTTCATTAAACAACCTCATAATGCCCCGCCCTATTCAAAGCATGACTGCCCTCCTTGATCTCCCTCTACTCCCTCTCACTGCTCTGAGAAGACCCGAAGTCGAGATCATGTATTCTAGGCGTTTGCACAACTTTAATTCGCTCCAGACACAGGTTTTATGGAGTTTGACCAATACAAAATCTCATTCACTCTTTTGTGCACCTGCTGGTAGTGGAAAATCAATAATGGCTGATATTGTGGCGTGGTGAGTCTATCTCTTTTATGGTTCTATTGCAACTTATGTAGTATAGGATGACTGCTCTGCAAGCCACAAGCTCTTGGGTTTTAGTAGTAGCACCCCGGCGGAGTTCAGCCGCGGAGATTATTTCAGAGCTTCACTTGGTGTCGCGGAGGTCCAACGCTACATTGGAACTAGCAAACAGCGAGAAGGACCTTTTGCAACGGCCAAACGTTCGAACTATCAGGGTGGTTTCCGCTTACCATCTATTCCAAGCAATATCATTGTGGGATCCCAGAGTACCACTGTTAGGACTCGATCTGGTCGTCTGCGAGAATCTGGATCAAATGGATGGTGTTTATGAACTGGGTATTTCGCTGCTGCGCCATGCCACTCAGATGACCCCTACACGATACTTAGGCATCTCTAATTCGTTGAATGATGCAGTAGATCTCGCCGCTTGGTTGAACGCGGATGAGTCTGCTTTCCACAGCTTCCGTCCAACCGATCGCAGCCAATCTCTGATCACTTCTACACAATCGTTCACCATTCCGCATTCCGGATCATTGTTTAAAGTCATGGCCAAACCCGCTCATTCCGTCATCCGACAGGTCATATCAGAAGATTCTGCCATTGTTTTCGTTTCCTCGAGAACCCAGTGCAAGGCCACCGCTTTGGATCTTCTCACCCAATGCGCATTAGAGGACCAGTCTGATCGCGGATATCTACCACCTGGAGTACACGAATACATCCGGGACGATTATTTGACACGTTTGGAAGACAGTTCTCTTACCGACTTCTTATCGAAGGGTGTCGGCTTCTTCCACGACGGGATAAAGAGAAGCGACCGAAGCCTCATGCTGCAGCTATACGCTGAAGGAATTGTACGGGTACTCATCGTCCCCCGGGAAGCATGCTGGTCGTTGCCCGTCCGTGCTGCTGCCGTGGTGGTGATGGGTACACAGTACTGGCACTTCGCGTCTCAAGTAGACGAACGCCAAGTTCGAGAATATGATTTAACGGAACTAGTGAGAATGCAAAGTCGGGCTGTTAGGCATTCCGGCTCTGGTCAATTTCACTTGTTTTGTCAAGCTGAAGTGAAGGACACGTATGTGCGGTTCTTGACAGAGGGCCTACCACTAGAGTCAAAGCTGCTGGAAAATGTGTTAGAGGAATGGTTGCAATCAGCACGGACGCGGGGGTATCTGAAGTCGAAACAGCACTTGATGGATTTGCTATCTTTCACCTTTCTCGCGCGGAGAGTAGTCACAAACCCATCATATTACGATTGCCATTCACGTTCGCAAGACGAAAACCTGTCCCGTTTTGTCGACCAGCTGTGGTCTTCGGAATAGTCACTAGTACCTGCAAAATCAGTCCACCGAGAATAAGGTCTAATGAACTGGCATTCTATATATAAGCACCATCGGAATCAGACTATGTACTGCTTGAGCTTCTCAAGACGCTCAGAAGCATGCTTTAGGGTATCCAAATCCTTACAGAATGCAAAGCGAGCGTAAACTTCCCCGATATTGGCATGCTCTATACAGTAGAACTAGCGAGGAAAATTAGCAGCCATTTGATTCAAACAATCCGGTGGAACTTGCCTCGCTAACGGGTATAGATGAAACACCAATTTCTATTGCAATGAACCAGCAAGCTCTAAGTACGAAGAGAGAATTTAGCAGAAGCAGAGGAAGCCAAATATCTGGCAGTCAATCTCACTTGAAGTCCCGCCCTCTTCCGAGTACACTCCGGGGGAAGGGGTAGTCATCAGGAAATTTCACCCTAGAGATATCCTGGAGGATCGTGGGTACATGTGTATGAACAAACGAGTGGATCCGTGAAAACTCACTAGAAGTATAAAGTAGCTGCCTTCCGGATTCGTGTAGGGAAGCCCCAAAGAATCGAAACAGCTGGTCAAGACTGCCCGTCTCTCAGCATACTCTGCAGTTTGAGTCTCGAAGAATTTACGCTCCTGCACCTCCTCTAGGCCAGCAGCAGCAGCTTCTTGTAGTGGAGAATTTGAACAGAAAACGATACGTGTTGTGGCAGCTAGGGTCGGTTTGATGATATATTCAGGCCCAAAAAGCCAGCCAACTCTCCAACCAGTGGCAGCGAAGCTTTCTGTAAGGTCGAGTATAAACAAAGGCTGGGTTATGATCTCGTAAAACCTACTTCCAGCAGACCCAACTGTCACTGTGCGATCCCACATTCCAGGAAGAGTTGCAATCCGTACGTGTTCCTTGCCGTCGAATACTAGAGTATCATACTGGAAGGAAATCACATTTCGAATGAGGATCCAAAAAGTATACAGCGGTAGATGTACGCGCCACTTCGTCTGACATGACCAAGAGATTATGCTCTTTCGCTAAAGCGGCGATGATTTCTAGCTCTGCTCTTGTGAAAACTTTTCCTACAGGATTGTGGGGTGTGTTTACGATGATCATTTTTGTGCGCGGTGTGATAGCAGATCTACAGCGTATCCGGTAAGAGTAAGAGAATAGCAAACGAAACGCCTCAATAATCACCTCAGCTCATCGGGGTGGATTTTCCATTCTTCGCTTGAAAATTTACCGGTTGCATTGGCGGGAGGGTGAAGAGGGACGTAGATAGGTATACCACCGTTGAACGTGACTGAAGCTAGATATTGATCAAAGAACGGCTCGAACATGATAACTTCATCTCCAGGCTCCAAGAAAGCAGTAAACACAGCATATTGACCTGTGAAGGAAATTTCACGTTACTGTCGAGATATTGAGTGAACGGATCGAGGCACCTTCATTGGCACCACTAGTTACAAGAATCTCCTTCTCAACATCTAGATTGCGTTTGAGTTGAGGATCATATACTTTCTTGAGGGCCTGCCGGAGACGCATTCGACCTTTTGGATGGGAGTAATGGTTTGCAGCGACGGTACCCAGTGCCTCCTTAGCGGCATTGGTGACCCATTCGGGAGGAGCAAAATTCATGTAACCTTGTCCAAGATTGATACAATCAGCAGGAAGATTGGCAGCGCTGTTGGCGCGACGATGTTCAACGAAATATACATTGAGATAGCTGATTTCGATACGTACTTGTATATCGACCATACATCTTCAGCCAAAGCCCGTCCATGTTTCAAACGATCTGAGAATTTGACCAGATTGGAATGCTCTGCTGTCACGGTGGCCATGTATCTGTGCTGCTCAAAGAAGATTCTTGGCTTGAAGTGGGAAAGAAGGTGGAATCGGTGAAGGCGAACTAGCATTTATCTGACTCATGTGGATGAAGGACAAACTCTTCCGGCTTTAGCCGATTTCGAGTCTTATACATACACCATCAAGCCTATGTACAGATGATTCATAGATTATTGACAATCATTCACGTTTGACGGTACTTGCTGGGAAGGCTGACGCTGAAGTCTAGTTACAGCTCGAGCTCCAAATGTTATGCATTATACGAAACCACCAATTTATACTGCCAGCCAGTACGTGCCCACTACGTACGCGGCACGCCGCGTACCTATCTATCACAGAAATTTGTACTTGGTCCCTTTTTACTTTACTTTTTTTCTTTGTTGTACCCTTCTAATCATGCCGCGGATCTATCCAGATGGGCCACCATTCCTACTGGCTATAACGAGGGTTCCTGAGGGTTCGGGATTTGTTGATGTCGTTCATACGTCGCGTGGCGACAGAAGTGACCAATGAACATTGGACATAACCTCCGAACGGCCAAACCCACGACAGGTAAACTTCAATCGGGCCAAGTCCACAATTTTCATTTGTTGGCGGCGATTGGCTCGAGAAGTCTGGGATAATTCGGGCTTCGTTTGCGACGTTTCCCCGACGAGTCCCACAGGGCGCAGTAAGTACATATGTGCACTTTACATATCGTTACCAACAATCAGAATGCAGATGTTCTTTCTGACGTTGTACCTTCGGGCAACTATATCAGGCTCCGTAGTGACCCAGGCATTACAGGTCCTCCTTTGTCTCGTTTCCTAAAGTTCAAATTTGGGAAAACATGGGCATGATTTTTCGAAAGCCATTTTTCCCATAAATTGATTCAGTTGATGAGGCCGAAAAAAAGAAACAATATTTTCGCAATGAACTCTCATCGGGGAAGGAAGAACTTACCAGTACCCGCGTGTGTCTCTCGTGTTTGAGGGTGAGGGAGTTCAGAGGCCTTTATTCAACGGTCCCAGACGGTTCCGAGCGATTCGATCCGGCTTAGCTCGCCTTGACTGGACATGCTGCCTTTCTCAGCGGCATACCACATGCACATAAATTGATTATTGAAAAACCTTGACTTCGAACCCCTCTTAAAGCAAGTGATTCTCTAGTCACACCTGTGATGCTGGTCGCTTTCTTCACTTTCTCAGTATCCCTCAAGATCGCACTCTAGGACGTTTCACAGGATTCAGACTGAGCAAGTTTCGTCAACTATGGCGGAAGCTCCTTTGAATGTTACGCTATCGTGCGTCAGCGTTGTGTCAGCGAAGCTCAAAACTTTGCTAAAGTTCTCCTCGTCGCTAGGTTTGGGCCGATGCTCATTGGAGTATATCTCAACATGATTTTGTACGGTGTGAGCAGCTCGTCGGCTTTCTTGCGTTCTGGGAAACTTCCTGACTAACATTCTGTAGATCCTCCTCAACCAGGTTCGTCACAAGCATTTCCTGAATCCGATATCTTAGGCTGAGAAGAAGTCGAAAATTTCAGATGTATTTCTACTTCCAAACCTACAAATCGTAAGTCTTCGGTACGGAACTTCCCCGCACTCGCGTTCTCAGTGTAATTACTGCAGTGATGCACTCTGGATCCGACTTTTGGTGAGTGACCGCCAAAATTTGACAGCTCCATCAAAGAGGCAACTGTTGGTGTCTGGAATTTTCAGGTGGCATACCTTTTCGTAATGGAGACTGCGAATACGATTCTTGATATGGCCATGATGTATCAGCCGTTGATAACGGAATATGGTGCGTAGCTTACATAGGATACGTTTTCAAACTGTCCAACACCCATTGTAGGAACTGAGAAAGCAGTAGCAAACTTTCCTGTCCGTAAGTCTTGATTTCTTCCACTATTTACACCTTGCTCATGTGGAGTGATTGATACTGAAACCAGTCTTCATGACTGGTTAGTCAGATCCGCATCCCTTCGGGGTTCTGGTAGCTCATCGATTTATCGATCATAGAACCAATCGTCATTGTAAGCTCATATTTTCTAAGCAAGGATAGATTGTAACTAATGCAATCATCGATGCACTAGGTTCTGATATCAGCACCCATTCAATGGTTCTTCGCATGGCGAATCAACAAAATCACCCAGTCGTATTTTATCCCAGTCATCATCATAGTACTTGCACTTGCGTCTACAGGTAGGTGGAGAAGCACATGCTAGTAACCTGTTTGCTCATGAACTCAAATAATCAGCGGGGGGATTCATCACGGGAGTGAAAATCGCCATTCTCAAGCTCTTCAGCAAGAAACCAGAATTACACTGGTCGGCTTTACTGTGGTTTATTCCCTCTTGTGTTGCGGATTTGCTCATTACGTTCACTCTGGTTCGGAGCTTGGTGAGTGCATGTATAATGACTACCGATTCCACGCTAATCATTTTCTTTTGTACCAGTCCAAACGCAAGACTGGTTTTGGTGCCACCGACTCAGCAATAGATAAGCTCATTAGAAGTAAGAATCCCATGCTTTGTATCTTACGAAAAAACCTTGATCATTTAATGATCGTAACCCTTTACAGTGACTGTGCAGACCGGTATGATAACGTGCGGAACTATCTTGCTCCCCTCAGTAACGGTCGATTAACGTTCCTGCACAACTAGTGCGATATTTGCTATTGGCGATGTAGCGTTCTTTATGGCTTTACCGGTATGTGGGCTCAAACCGCGCCTTTCAAGAGTGCTCAATGAAAATCTTGACAGCATACGGCACTGTGAATACCTCGATCTCTTCTGGAAATCCGTCATTAATTTGACTGTTTACAGCAATTTTCTTTGGGATCTATCATTATCAAAGCTTTACACCAACTGCTTATTATCAAACTTGAATGCTCGTTCGCGGATTTTGAGCTCCAGCCAGAACTCTCAATCTGGTGCCTTCCGCAATGCAATGGATCCTACGTCACCCAGGGGTGATATCATAAGACATGTGAGTCTCCAGTAAAACGGTCCAAAATAACAACTGTTGACAACGTATCAGACTGGCATAAGATTCGCAGACAGTTCACATAACGTGTGTATTGTTCTATACGGCGCTGGCTGGGAGTCTGATTTCTTTCATAGATAATGAGCACGCCCGATGTATACGAGCTTGAGAGTGCGAAGACTTTCGAAGCAGTTGGCGCACAGTCGCAAGGTTCTATATACCACGGTTCGGAAGGGTTCGAAATCACAGTCACCAAGGTGTGTGTATGACGGGAATAATTTTTTTTGCTGTCTCGAATCATCTCTAAACAGGTTGTGGAAAGAATCGAGGACCCCATCGACTCTAGTCGGCCAGCTACTGGGATAGCTCAGTAGACTCATCACTTTCACTTCAAGGAGTTTCTGGGTGTAAATTATCTTCTAACTAACTCTTCATTGATGATTTTTATGGACAATCTTTCGTTCTCAGCAATCAGTTGATAAAAATGTTCGTCTTCGCAATCTATTTCTGATTATATGCCGGAAGGCCGAAAACAACCATGAAACTTCTGACCGTATATCTCAGGCTCTCTGGCAAATAATATTCTTCCTTAACAACGGCTACTCGGATGTGCGTTCTCCCATGATCTTACGAGGGAAAATGTCGACTACCAGGAAACATCAGATTCCGAACGGCGAATCTACAAAGCGAATATGGCTGGAATGTCAGAGTATCGAGATCATGACGGTATTTTCATATTAATATACATATCATGCGCTCTTCATGGCAACGAAATGCTCAAGGGACCTCTCGAGGGCTAGGTGCTATACTGTGATGCGAAGATCGAAGACCAATTTCAATATAGCGTACTGATTAATATTGTGCACTATCACCAGCCAAGTAAATTGATATCATATCAGTTGCTACTGCTTGCTGCAATGCGTAGAGACGACTTTCGTATGGCCAGTCGAAATATTCTACCCCGAAAGACTTGTCTGGAATCTCAGTAGATCCATCAATGTAGTGGGGTACATTTACTAGAAATATTCACTGCTTTTTTGCATTCAAGTTTGCAAACTCGTTTGCTCTCGTTTGACGCTCGTGATTCAGACAAGATGCAAACAGAGATCGGCTGCTGTGGCTACTAAGTTCATATTATCAACAGTAAAGGGTCTACAATCGCGAAAAGGTAGTCAATATGTAAAGCAGACAAAGGACTCTTCGAGCGAAGCTCAGCTTGGCCTCGTGTGAATTACACTGTGGCCCACGCGGTCGGTTCGTCCTGTCAGTGTATGAAACCCCCGTTCCTAACGCCGACTTATAAACTACATACCACGCGCACACAAATTCAACACAATCCGACTCATCAGTCATGCCAAATACTGTTAAAAAACGGAAGTATCTTCTGGCCGGGAATCGCTCAACCTTTTGAAGGACAAAACCGAACTTTTAAAGCAAATGGTTGTTCCGCCAACGAAAATCTGAAGCCATTTCTCACCTGCTGATCACCTAGCTCTCCCACTGCTTCTTGCCTGTACCATACCATATCCTCCACTCAATCACCCCTCGTTCCCCTTCATGGCTAAATCTGTTCAAAGCACCGATAGTGCTAGAGATACTAAAGATGCTACAGAGTCATCATCTATCGGCAGCTACCGTAGCCCTGGTGGCCACTACGTTACCGTTGGTGAAGACCCAGCTATGGAGAAGAAAGTCTGGCGCAAGATAGATACGTATGTTTTGCCTATTGTGGCAATGTTTTACCTCCTTTCGTTTCTGGTGAGTTCCATCCAACACTTACCACTGAGCATCTATCAGTAGCTATTAGTATATTCCACAAAGATCACATTGCCGACGTCTGCTTTCATTTCTAGGACCGAACGAACGTTGGCAATGCTCGCGTAGCCGGACTACAAACCGGCCTCAAAATGACGAACAAGCAATATAGTATTGCGCTCACTGTGACATACGTCCCGTATATCGTAGCAGAGCTTCCTTCGAACCTAATGCTCAAGGTGAACTAACATGTTTCCTTCCTATATCGCTTGGAGATACTCAAATCTAGAAATAATGAACCAGGCTGTAGGACCCAACCTAATGCTTCCGACAATGTTGACGCTCTGGGGTATCGTTTCTACGCTTCAGGGCATCGTGAAATCATATTCAGGTCTCCTCGCGTGTCGGTTCTTTCTAGGTTTATGCGAGGGTGGGGTATTCCCAGGTCTTGTGCTGTATCTCTCATATTTTTACCCTCGATACAAAATGAACTTGCGGTCAGTCACAAGAAAATAATGTCATCCTTGAATCCTTACTCACACATTCTTCGCAGTGTTTCCACCTTCTTCTCTTCAGCTTCTGTCTCTGGCGCATTTTCCGGTATCCTAGCCTACGCCATCATCCACATGGAAGGAATTGGAAACCGGCCAGGCTGGGCCTGGATATTTATTCTCGAAGGATTATTCACCGTCTTGTTTGGTCTCTCTTCGTATTTCACTCTTCCTAGATCTGTGGATACGGCGTGGTTTTTGACTGCGGAAGAAAAACGCTACGTCAATGCTAAGTTATTGGAAGACAACGCTCATACGGATGAGGAAGAAGGTTTCAGCTGGAAGGAGGTTTTGGAAGCGACGAAGCTTCCGCAGGTCTGGTTCCTTGCCATTGCGTTCTTCCTCGATGGGGTGGTGTTGTATTCGTTGGCATAGTGAGTCAACTTTGCTTCGATGCGCCTTGAGAGAGGACTTTTCGAGCCTCGGAATCTGATGGAGTTGCCGAACTTATGGGAATTCTTTATTTGTAGTTTTGCACCATCAATTATTCAAGGACTTGGATACACCGCAGCAAAAGCCCAGTTGATGACCGTGCCACCGTTTGCTGTGGGATTCGTTGTCGCCATGATTTCAGCCTTCATATCTGACCGATATCGATGCCGTGGGCTTATTGTCATTGTGTCTTCACTGTTCTGCGTCATTGGCTTTGCGATGTTTTTGGGTATGCCGACTGATTCCTCGATTATTCAATTCCGATTTCACTGCTGACGACTACTGAATCAATCAATTTTTGGCAACCAGGCTCCCGATCGCACCACATTCAATATGGTTCCCTCTTCTTTTCCATACCAGGAACATACACCACCGCACCCACACTGTCTGCCTGGAGCTCAAACAACGCTGCTCCCCAGACCCGGCGTGCAACAGCTATTGCTATAGGGTTCATTATGACTAACTCTGGAGGCATCCTTGCTACATGGCTTCTAGGCTCTCTGAGTCCTGCACCGGAATACACTTCTGCAACTATCACATTGCTAGTCTTTAGTTTATTTATGGCGATTTTTGGTGGCATTAATTTGGGGTATTTGTGGAGTCAGAACAAGAAGAAGGCGGAGAACAGGAGGAGTACGACAGTGGAGCAAGAGAAAGAGGAAAAGAGTGGATTGGGAGATAGGAGCGCTTGGTTTGTTTATAATCTCTGAGGCAATCTATAGAGTATATGTACTATGTATGTATAGACACAAAATACTTAGTAAATGTTAATCTGTTTGTCGACGAGGTTCAACGGAACTATCGGTCCTTGTCTTTCCGTCTTCCGCTCCGCTAAATCTCAGGCTAAACCTCAATCTTCAATGTACCAGTCCCAGGAGGCTCAAGAACTACGTATCGCACTCGTCCAATTCTCTCCAAAAGTGAGCTCTCTTCCGGGTCCGAGATTTGTACGAATGTTTCAATTCTGAATTCACGGCTCCATCCACAGTTTGGCCAGGTCGAGGCCAATGCACGGAGAGCAAAGGAACTGTGCTCTACGTACGTATAAATCATTCATATTCATCGCATCTACTGTATCCGATTTGATTCGACCTTCTACGTCACTTTGACCTTCGTATGTGTAGTATCGAGCCGGGAACGATCGATTTATTATGTTTTCCGGAGATGATACTGTCAGGTAAGTTGATTTCTCTGCCACTCGAAACATGTATTATGTGTGCAATTTGTATCATTCTCTCTTGTTGACCCCTCTTCCATGTACTTAGGTTATGTATTCAAAGACTCTAACGAGATATCTCCGTTCCTCGAACTCCCGCAGGTAGGCCCGACGTCGCAGATGTGCGCAAGCCTTGCCCGGGGACTAAGCTGCTATGTCTTGGCTGGCTATCCGGAACAGCTCTCAGATCGTGAAATTTCGAGTCAAGTCAGTGTCGTTCTGCTGCATACATAGCTTTGAGCTCGCCTTCGAATTTACCTGCAGTTCCCGGGCTCACAGATCCCACAGTCTGCGGAGAATACAGGCATTTCTGATGTAACAGATGCGATATCGACTCCAGGTTCGTCGATTGTCGGTGCCAACAGTGCAGTCCTCTGTGGACCCAACGGATATTTCATTGGCAACTATCGCAAAACAAACTTGTTCGCGACTGATAGGACTTGGGCAAAGGCAGGTTAGGATTTGATGTCCATTCTCAATACTGTTTTGCTAACTAACTACCCTTTCCTAACCTTCTTGACACCTCGTAATTCCCAAATTTTAGGCTCAGGCTTTGCCTCATTCGTCCTCCCACCCCCTATAGGCAAACTGACACTTGGGATCTGCATGGACCTCAATGCGCAGCCGCCAGCTGATTGGAAGACCAGGGGACCGCCGTATGAAGTTGCAGAGTACGCATTGAAGGAGGATGTGGATGTGGTAGTGATGTTGAATGCGTGGTTGGATTCCGGGGTCAAACATTATGAGTCAAAGCACTCGGACGATGGAGAAGTGATGAAGGAGATGAAGGCGGACTGGGGAAAGGAGGAGGCACATGGAAATGACCTTGGCGATATGTTTGATTGGACTACAGTTGAATTCTGGGCTACCAGATTAAAACCACTATGGGTTCAGGGCGGGGCCTCGTCATTGTGTCAACATGATATTACTCAGGCGCATCTTTCCGGTAGCAATAGCAGTGCTAAAGAACAAGAAGATTCGGAGGACGAGGGAGAAACGCAAGGAGAAGTTGATGCGTGCGATAGAAGAACCATCGTTGTCATCTGCAATCGAACAGGCGAGGAGAAAGGTATTTGCTATTACACCTGATAATTTTGACCTCAATAATGAGGATCCTTATGATGATTATTCCAATTTCCTATCTGATTCTCCCATTCATTCCACATTCACCATAGGTCAAACATTCGCGGGCTCGTCTGCGATATTTAACATGTGTCATAATTCGGGGATGCCTAGAATTGTAGCGATAATGGGCAGGAGAGAGGAGGGAGTATGCTGCGTTGTGGAGTACCTGCCAGACTGACAGGATATAAAACTGGTTCTATTTGAGTCGAATGATTTCAACTAACCTGTCGAGATAAATTCCTCATTTACGACCGACACTAGCAGCTGATTGGCAACTGATAAACTTGAAGATAGATACATAGATAGTCCGGTCTAGATAGTACTATGCGAAGAGTTGTTTTATTTGGCCTCTGAATACCTTCTGCTTCAAGTGCTTGTACTTTTGGGACAATATTGGTCATCAGCTGGCGGCGTCAGTACAGCATTATAAGTTTAATGGCTATCACCGGACGCCAGGAGATCCAGGCGTTGACTACCTTAATAAGGAAACACAAGTGCCGGAATACGTATAAATTGAGCAGCGGATCCCAGGTTGCTCGATGATTTACTTGATCACCTTTACAGACCAACTCACATACAACTGCGCATTATCTGGAGAAAGTTAGGACACAGCTGGTAATCTCATTGCTACTGTCTGGTCATTCACCAATAATATCCGGACGTCACAACATCACAAACCCAACGTTTTTCTCATCGACCAATCGACTAGAGAACCAACAATGTCTTCCCCGCCAAATTCACCACATTCACCAATACGACGCTCAGAACATCGTTCAGGCTCGACGTCGCCTACGCACCGCCGACCTAGGAGCAACAGTCACAGATCAGCTGTCCCACCAGGATTCCTTTCTCACAAGCCCAAACAAACACCGATCTCGGAGATGTCAGTGTGGGAGCTGCAGAACAAGTTCAGCAGGAATGCAAAGATTTTGGCTTCTAGGTGGGTTTACTTATGTTCGATTTGTCGTGGTATCTTGTTACTTACTTTACTCTCCTTCACGTACTCTTCGCTCCAACGTGTGTACATACATATATGTATTATATGTATCATACACTATAGCAATGCAACATCGTCCTCATACGTCCAACGAATAACCGCTGAACAAGCAGCGATCCAAGAACAACTGGTAGAAGTCCACGGAATGGAAGTGATTAACACCGGACTGAAGAATACTAGGATTACAGGCGACGATGATTCTGAGTCTATGATAGGTATTGATGATGTTGAGATGAAGCCGGAGCCTGCTCACCCGATGAAGAACGCGATAGATGCGAAGAAGAGGGCGATAGCTAGATTTGTGAGTTGTTTTTTGTTGTTCTGTGTCTATCCTATATCTTGCACGTCACTGCATTAAATATTGAAATTATTGACTAATCGTATACTTGTGTGCTTGTGCAGGGCGCCACAGCTGGACCATCACATATAGGAATGCTTGGAATGGACGAAGCCATCGAGATCGAACAGCGTGCGCATGTCCATGACCTTCAACGCAAACAACGAATCGAGGAGAAACGCATGCATCATGGCTATCCCATGCAGAACGAAGTTATGTCGAGAGCAGAGAGGGAGGCGAGAATATGGGCGTTCATGTACGTGTTTCTCTCCTTTCTTTTACTTTCCTTCCTGTCATTCTTCCCCTTCCCCTTCTCGACTTACCTATTTACTTTTCTTTTCTTCCCACACATCGCAGGAACTACAAACCCTCTGAATCCGATCTCGAAGACGCCGATGACGACGACGAAGACGACGATCCCGCTGGCTGGTTCGAAGACGACCAAGACGATGGCCGGAAAGGTCAGAATATTGTCGAGCCGGACGAAGAAGATCCAGAGAGTTTGCATAATATCATACGTGTTATGGATCCAAATCAAATGCATTATAATACGTTTTATGAGCCAAGGGACGATGGGGATTGATCAACTTTGGGGGATGTGGTGGAGCTCGGGTGTGAAGCTCGGAGGGATTCGGGAAGTGTGGATGCCAGTTCTTTGGAGGGAACATTGTTGAAGGATGGGGTTGATTGGAAGAGTTATGAGAATCCGTCGCCTCGATCGTGTCAGTTATTCTATCCTCTATCGTTATCTCTCTGTTGTTGTCCTTGCTTTATTATTTTTGTTGTTGTACCATCAACGAAAGCGACCAAAATTCATTATGCCACTAAGGCTGTATATACTAATCTTTATACATCAATAGTGTCAGATACAGCTCGAGCGCTGGGACCTTGGTTGCCTTCTCGTTGCTGGTTCGGCCAGCCAAAATAGGGGGGGATATGAGTGAACGAGCATGACGTCTTCACCAAAGAGGGAACGAGGACAATGATAAACTTGAATCATTTACATTGACAGAAAACGATATATGTATAATGTCATTGTTTTTCCCTGTATGGTAACGGAAATAAAGTTGCATGTTTATGTATGTAGGCGAGAGGAACATCCGAAAAATATATATCAGAAAAGACAAAGCAGAAGATAAACAGCAAGCAAAGGGAGCCAGAGAAGCGAGAGACGTATGCACACAAGACATTTACACCGTTTACATAGGTTTACATATACATATATGGAACGACCGCTTCCTTACTTCTTGGGCGTGCCCAACGTTTATTGAGAGATCGTTATCATGAATGTCAAAGCCGGTGGACAATCTCAAACTTACCAAAATTGGAATTGAAGAACAATAAAATGGATGGGGCACCAACATGTGATCTTTACATGACAGCCATTTAAGCGCGTCTCATCCATGTTCCAAGCACAATTTTACTCTTGAACTTGCGCTTACACTACCCATAACATCCCAACTCAATATGGAACCAGTACCAGAGAATGAGATCGCAGCCCAACCTCCACTTCCTCACACCCCCAAGCCGAAACAGCATCAGGCTTATACTCCACCTGTCGTCCAGTCCACTCCTTCGAGTAAAAGATTCACCTCTCACGCCGAAGACGAAGTTCCCAAGGTTGCAGATATCGTCAACAAGTTCCTTGAAGATGATATCAGCGACCGCCTTGAAATTTCTCTGAACGACTTCGCGACCCTGATCCTTGATCTTCCAGCTGACTGGCACGTCAGGAAGGACTTCACACTGCTGCCGGAAGGCGAAGCCGTGAAAGATGCGTTCGCGGCATATGTGAAGGTAGCGATAGGGGAGGTAGATGGCGAAGGGAAGAAGAAGATGGGCATTGCGGGGAACGAAAGGGGGTTGTACCAACCCCTTGCGAATCTTTTGAACTCATTGAGAGACGGAGAGGGACGGTTAGGAAAGGACATTGATGAGAAGATCTTCTACGTTCAGGATCCCCGTCCGGTGCTTGGCTCATTATCGGCAAGGAAGCCGGACCTGGGGGGAATCTATGCTGAGCTCCTCAATCTCAGCGAAAATGAAAAACTCTCCGATCACCTCGCAGAGAACCAAATCGTCGGTGTATTTTGGGGACTCTTGCTCTATTTCATAGAGGTCAAGCATGAAAGGGGGAGATTTGTCGGTCTGAATGTGAATAAGGAAGAAGGTATATTTACAGGATTAACTTCTCCTGTACAATGGAGTTTATTTTTTTTTGCAGCGACGGGCACACCGGCAAATGAATCGTCGCACTCGGTGGCATCTAATGGATCATTGAACGAACCAAAACAGGCTTCACGGACAGCAGCAGGTCCTTCGATTTCGGCTGCTCCTCCAGCAGATCCATCGCAGTCGCAGTCAATCAAACGCCCCAGACCATATGAAGAACTTGATACAACCGGTGAGTGCACATTATTGATTCGAAGAGGCTTGAGACGAACTGATATCTGCAGCTCCATCGGACCGTCCTAACAAGAAAGTCAGATCTCACTCGACCTCCGAGTCAAACTCGCGACCCTTGAGAAGGTCTAAGAGAATACCAAGAATTGCAGGTGAGACGGTTTATCACCCGCTTCTGTTGAATTCAACTTACGCAGTAACTCGCCCAGGTTTCTCATCGCGCACACAATCGGATACAGTGCCCTCCATAGCCTACATGGTATCGCGATCTAGTACTGCCTCTACGCCTCCGTCTACTCCCTCCGCTTCTACATCAAGCAGCGATGAAGACGAATATTTGCCTGGAGTTGCGATTCAGAATCGGGGCGGCAGGAAGAAGAGAGTGGAAATCGTGACGTCGCAGGAATATTTACAAAGGGCAGATGCAGAACGGAAAGCAGAAAAAATGTTGACTCCAACGCAGGGACAGCATCTTACAAGGATTCAATGCGCGAGTTACGCCAAAGAAATGCTCTCGAATGGATTTATTCGAAATCATGCTGTGGGGATCACGGCGGACGACACTAGCTTCCGCTTCCAGTACTATGACCGATCGAAAGTTGTCGAAAGCAAAGTAAGTGCTCTATTTAACTGTCTCACGCGTCCTCGGGCCGGGACAATTCCTCGACGTTTTTCTCACAATCACATCTTCACTTGAACCTTCATCGACTAACCTCGGCTCTCTTTTTATTTCCACATTCAGCCCTTTGGCATCGTGAACGACGAGTTCAAGAAGCTCTTTATGGCTATGGTCTGCCAACTGAACAAGCTCTCTACGGAAAATCTCGGATTTATTCCCAACCTGGACCTGGATGGCTTTGATCTCCTACGGAATCCAGAGCAGCTTTCGTACAGTTTCGACAAAGATCCGTCAAAGTTGGTCGGCGCTACCTACACCTTTACAGGGACTGATGGCAGCAGGCGGAGAGTCCGAATAACCAAAATTCTCTACCGCGCCGAGGGCATCATTGGTCGATGTTCGATTGTTGTTGAGGTGGAGTGCCTTTGTAAGGAATCTGATTGCACCTGGCATGAGAAGGGGAAGAAGAAGATGAGGTCGAAGAAGAAGGTGATGAAGATCAGTTTCCCAAGCAAGACTCGGCCTTCAGAAGACGGACTCATTGGGGAAGCAAGGTCGAAAGCAGAATCGTCCGGCGACACTTGGGCACTCAATCATCTTCCAGAAGTCATCGACTCTATCACATTTCCCTACCACGAAGAAAACACGGTTCAGGGTCGCCTGAAGAAGCATCTGAAAGAAAATTACGAGGAACGAGTAATGCGCGTTACGTTTTTGGAGACGCTTCACCCACTTTCAGAGTTGAAAGACCCCAGAGAGATCGCGCAAGTGTTTTACGATGTTCTACAAAGTACGTCGCTGTTCGATCGGTTGCTTTACCCTTCCTTACCTTGTTCTCGTACTCCTCTAGTTCACCAGTGGCTTTACGAACGCGTTGGGATTCTTCATCGCGATCTCAGCTCAGGGAATATCATGTTCAGACGCATAGATGGCAAAATCTACGGTGTATTGAACGATTTTGACCTTTCCTCTCGCGTCCGAGATATGGATAATGGCCCGACTTCGAACCAGCGAACCGGTACAAGACCGTTCATGTCTTTAGATCTGCTAGATCCGACTTGGAAGGGCGGTCATTTTTATCGCCATGATTTGGAGTCGCTATTTTATATCATGCTTTGCCTTGCTTGTCGCTACGAGGAGCCAGGTGTGCCCGCACCTGAACCACGAGCTTACTCGAAATGGTTTAGCGGGTCCGATCAGGACATCTTTGATAACAAGAACACATTCTTGACCAGCCCTTCCGTCGTTGCTCAAGTGCTACCTATTCGACCTTACTTCGCTCATTTCAAACCGTGGCTCAACTTCATGCACCAATTGTTTTCAGAGGGATATCATGCGCGTCCCCGACTGCCCAAGGAGGACACCGATATGCCTACTTATCCAGCTTTGAAGAAACACTTGCCTTCAAAAACCTTATTCGACTGGCAGACCCTGGATGGGAATGTTACATATAGTGTACTGAGAGAATGTATGTCCTCTTTTCAAAAAGAACCTCTCGACACTCGGTGGACAGGCTTTAACCCGGACAATTAACCTATAATAGCTTCGATGTTTGCGGAAAAGGATTTCCATTATTATTTATGCTTTTCTGTATCTCAAACCCATCTACTTTCCAGATTTGGAAAACTTGTACTTACATATCTCGTTCCTGACTTACGAATCATTGGAATGCACGCATGAAGACCTTGAATGAATATTTCTCAGACAATTGTTTAAAGTTCTGGCATCAATAGCCGACGCAGACCTAATGACCGTATGTACGGTAGTTATGAACGATTTCGACCCTTCTGCTTCCGTCCGAGATATGAACAATGGTCCGACTTTCAACCAACGTACCAGATTCTTCGTGTCTCCAGAATTGACTTGGAAAGACTTGGAAGGGCGGTCATTTTTTATCGTCACAATCTTAATTTCGTGGATAGACTGCCTCACATACGGTTTACCTGTCGCCATGCAATTTCTAAGTTATAGATGGATAGATACATAGAATACACGACACCATCAGCAATGTTATGTAATAAAAAGTGAAGAACAATAGAGAGTTTAGATGACGCGCTTTGCCTTCGACAACATGTGATTGCTATATGCAAGTCACTCATGCGCGTCCTCTCACACGGGACGCAAAAGCCATGGCAGTTCATTTGAACTGCCATTACTATCGTGCCTGCCGGCTTTGAAAAGCCACCCGAGTTTGAAAATACATTTTGTGAGGTGTTCCCTTCATTTATAACTGCATGTATGTATCTAT
>MU795094.1:0-60071 GCA_027886305.1 Lentinula aff. lateritia
GACTAAATCACAGTCTTTTAAGATTAATGCATGATCTCATTCTAGAATGTGTCTTTGACAATTCCTGAGTTCTAGAAAGTCATTTTGAGTCAATCTTTGGCTCATGGTCACTTGAGCAAGTTCTTCCAAACTCCTGCCAGTGTAAGGTCAAATAAGAATACCTTTGGTATGTCATATGTGAATGGTCACAATTCACTGCATAGACGTCTAGCCAAAATTTAGGCATGTCACTGAGCTCCATTGTTAGTTTGGAACTTGCCAAGGATTCTTCCAATGAACATTGGAGCTTAGGTAGTGATAATCTACTATGCCTAGATGACTGCATTTATGTACCGAATCATGGCAACCTTTGCCTTCAAGTCCTTTGCTATTTCCACGGCCACCCACTCTCGGGCCATTTTGGCCAGAACCACACTCTAGATGCTGTACGTTGTCAGTATACCTGGCCCTAGGTCAGAGACTTTGTACATGGCTACGTTACCTCTTGTACTATTTGTGGTTGCAATAAGCCTCGCCGCCATCAGTCCTATGGCTCGTTGAAACCTCTGCCAGTTCAAGTCCGGCCATGGGATTCAATCTCCATGGACTTCATTGAGCAACTACCAATGTCAAATGGCTACACAGCAATTCTAGTCGTCATGGATTGAGCTTTAAAACAATCCATCTTTATTCCAACTTTCAATGCAATCACTTCTAAACAACTAGCTGAGCTTTTTGTTATTCACATCTTCTCTAAGCATGGTGTCCCTAATCATGTTACTTCTGATCATGGTTCTGAATTTGTTTCAGTGTTTTTCCGGGCCCTTGGCAAAGCACTCTCCATCTTCACACCCGCTATCCCCACAAACCTGGACCTTGAATACATTATAATTCCTTTCACTCCGATTTCGCCACGCTCTGCCAAAGTTTACTTTGTGCATCTAGAGGGTAAACATGATAATAGCAACTTGAGTGTTTATCTTCTTTCCTTTATTGTGTTACTCCCTTCTCTTACTGCTCATTTCTCTTACATTGATTACAACTAATTACTACACTTAGTTTTCATCACTTAACTACTAATACTTATAAGTTAATTTCTTTCGCCGCTTCGCGGCCTGTTTTCACTTGACCAAATTAACTTGTCACAATTTTTTCTTATATACAGAAAATCCAAAAAAAAAAATATTGTAAGGGCACAAAAAGCAAAAAGGCTCGGGGGTGCAGTATCTACTACCTTATATTATTTCTCCCTCTCCTTCCCTTTCTCCAACCACACCTTTTTCGGCACCAGTTCTCCTTCAGTGTCCTCTTCCCCTGTCTCCTCCTCTTCTGCTTCCTTCTTCTTCTCTCTCTCTTTCTGCCTCTCCTCCTCAATTTCCTGCTCCTCATCACTGTCCACTACTCTTCTCCTCTTCTTTGGCAACTCCAATGGCCCAGTGACCGGCGCCTCAATAGGTGACTTCCTCCCTCTGGCAGCATCCATTATCAACCAGTCCAGCTTTTTTATCATCTGTCGATGATATGTATTGGCCTTTGTCTGGCCATCCTGCAATTGCCAATTATCAGCGAGGAGCTGGGCCACTTGACTTTCCAGCATGGCAATCTGCTTGCCAGTTGGATTCAGATTTCCCTCCTTCTTGACTGCTACCAGTCAGCCCAAATATGAACATTGTACCTTTAAGTCATGACATGGCTTGCAGATTATTGTGTTCCTCTTGCCCGCCTGCTGCAGACAAGGGATCTTCTTCATTCTACACTGCTTGCAGGGTACTTTTCCCTCATCCTTGTCATCTTCATCATCACCATCACTTCTGTCATCACCGCCATCGGGATCACCACCAGTAGCCTAATAAAACTTAAGCTGGGGAGTGTAACCATAAAGAAGAAAAAATGATGACTTACCTTAGCCCTCTGTTTGCCTGCTCCCTTCTTGATTACCCGCGGGATTTCAACCTCCATTCTATGAGAAGATGTGGATGCTTCACTAGTTGAAGGCATTTGGCGACTTTGGGTGGCTGTGGCTGCCACTACCTTCCTCCTCCTTTCCGCTGCTTCTTCCTTCTGTTTCCTGGTGTCTGCGGCCCGAGTGGTAGCCTCCTGCCTCTGCCTCTCTTCTTCTGCAGCCCACCTGGCTGCTTCCTCCTCAGCCCGCTTCCTCTCTTCTTCATCTTCTCCTGGGCCCCCTGCATCACTAACTCCAATACCCTTTCCTCGTTGGAAGTGGTAGTCGGCATTTCAGGGGCTGGCGGGACAGAATGGTTAGAAGTACCAGTAGTCACTGGGATGGAACCAATGGTGGTGGTTGTAATACAAGAGGTAGACATAGTTGGGGACTTAGAAGAAGTTTTGATGGGTCCCAAGGCAAAAACCACCAAGCTTTATACAATAAAAGCTGTGCACAGACCAGGAACGGCAGGTGCAATAAACCATTATTTTTGATTTAATGGATGGCACAACTGCCAGAATTAGTAATGGCTTTCGAGGGCTCAAGCCTAAGAGGGGGATACTGTCAAGACTATGCTCAGTGCTCCCCGCCAGTGTCAGCTTTCCGAAGACCCTGGACTCATTGTTCTTTCTCGCTACACATTCCCTTTTGACTTAGTTTAGTTTTTATTTTCTTATTCCTTACCCTGACAGCACTAAATGTACAGCCCCTATTAGTTAGTCTGGTGCTTCGCCCCGAACCGCCGAGTAGTTGATGTAAATACTCCTGTACTGTACTTAGTTCTTCAGTTTAATTATCCACTTAGATTGACCTAGATCACCCTTGGTTACTCTCTCTGTCTTCTGGAGTCTTAAGGCTTATACCTTGAGCATTTCTGTCTTGACCTCAGAGCTTCTAAGTTCTTTGGTCTGCTCCTTGTTGTCAGCGTCACTGCCGAACTCAGCCTGGCTGCTTCTCGTCCTCTCACCTCTGACTCTACTCTCCGGAGACTAGCGGCATAATGGCAGTGTTGTTAATAACTCCACTACTGTCCCACTACAGCTTCCACCCTTAGATACCAAATAGCCCTTGGCACGGCTTTCCGGTATACATGATCTTAACACATTTGCATTTTTCTTAGCCTTTTTGTTCTTCCCACTGCCATGCTTATACTTCTTCTTGGACTTATCATTCCCACTCTGTCCCTTCTGCTGCTGGTTACTACGGTTACCATGCTGTTGTTGGGAGAACTTGGGATTGTTCCCCTGTTGAAATTAGATTAGTTCTTAAGTCTATCTAATCATTGTTTCATGTGCACTTATTTACTAAGTATAGCACTGATCATTGTTAACAGATTGACATGCAGCTATCATACATTTCTCAGCCCTATAGCAATATTCTATTATGCTCACTCAGCTTGCATGCAGTGCTACAGCTGTGTTTCATTTCATTGCTTTGCTCTCTTTATGCTATTCACCATACTTCAATTGTAGTGTGCCTCCTGGTCTGCACCTGTTGCCTATGCATACATTCACTGACACTTGTTATGATCAATATGCTACACTGATGCTGTTGTGTATGCCTCTCACCTACTACTAACTTACTCACATTACTTGTATGTTGTTATAGGGCATAACTCATTTGGTATAAGTACTGTAGATGTTCCTCTGTAACAATAAGCCTCTTCAATAAGAGTTTTCTGTATCTTCACTTCACTGTCTCAACATCCTTATCACCAACACTCAGTGAGTATAAACACATCACCTATTGTTACTGTTACTGCTGTTTCAACATCCCCTTGCACTGAATGTTCAAAAACTTGTTTGCATTCTGTGGTTGGGAGTTTCCCATACTGTCTCTGCTGAAAGTGTTCATAACTGTGATACAAACTTTGCCAAGTAACAATTCCTTGAGCTCTGTGGTACCAAGTTGAAACATATTCTGGACAACAAGAGAATAATGTGGTGGAAGCCTAGATAGAAGGACCAGGGCTTCATGCTGACATCAGCTTCCTCCATATGTGTGAAGTACATGCCAATGTCAGTAATAGCAGTCAGAGGACTTTGCTTGTATGGAATCTTAACAGGCATGGCAGCAGCAGAGTCATGAAAGACTGCACCCAGATCCTTAACATTGTAAGTCTTTTCTAGAAAGTCCCAAAGCTTTTTAGCTCTGCCACTTTTATCCTTAGAAATAGTGTGGATAGAAGGAGAGAGGCAGAGGTGAATGTTACCAATGGTCTTGGAGTCAATCTCCTTCCAAGCTTTAAGGGCATTCTCATAGTCCTTCCTGGGGTTTTCCACATTAAGTGGAGATGGCTGCCTAGGCTTATTAGTAGTAATGGCCAATCCAAAGCCTGAGGCTTAAAGGAAGGCTTCCATTTCAGAAGTCCAGGTGTTATTTGAGGGTGGTGGTAACAGAGTGCAAAAGACATTGTAATCTATATAAAATCAACAGAAATGTTAGTGCATAATTTCAATGCTTGAGACAATGGACAGAAAATAAAATGGCTTGAACATTACTGCCAGTAGTGACAAGCTGCAACATATGTCTAGTGAACTGTCATCTACAGTGTCCAGCATTCTTGGGCAATGTCATAATCAGCACTGGTAGGTGCAATATTGACTTCAGCACTAGAGGCAACATTCCAGGTAAATGTCTGTGTCACACAAGGCAATGGATGGGTTCACCACATTCTTAGCAAAGTGATACACAAATAGTAGATGTAGATTGCATGTACACCTACATATTGACAATAGTAATGAATATCAAACCCATCCCACAGTTGACGATCAAAAAGAACTACCATTCTCCTTATCATTCGAGGACTTCTCACGCAACTTCTTCAGATACCAGTGTGCTTTGCCTAGCATCCATATCGGAAATGAGAATTTGAAGTTGGGATACGCAATCGCGCAGTTCTTGTTGAAAACACCTTCAATAGCTTCTTGAGCCCACGATCCATCCTGGAGATGAAGTATGAAATGACATGAGCGACGTATCTCGTAGGAATTTAAGCACTTACAGGAAGCTGCCTATCCATCACAAGCTTGACGGCTTTCTCCAAGGGCTCGGCATACGGATAGCCAGCGTACATGAGAGCCATTGCTGCCCAACAGGATTGAACGACTTGAGAATCTTTATGTTCGATCCAGGCCGCCTGCTCGCATGACTGAAAAAGGCAAAGCATGGGCCATAAATACACCAGCAACTTCAGATCCACATACTTTATAACTCTCTCCCCAACCTCCATCTGACCTCTGCTTGCTAATCAGAAACTCGCAAGCCCTCTTAGAGTATGGGCTGTTGCCATAATTTTCCCCCACGAGCGCAAGGGACTCTGTGGCAAACATAGTGGCATACGTAAAGCATATTCCCCATGAGCCTACCCAGCCTCCTTCAGGCTTTTGTGCTTTGTGTAGATAGTCTATCGCTCGTCGTATTGTAATGCTTTAACACACAGACACATCAGCTCTGCGAAGCAAGATGAAGGATTGGCTTACTCTATATCCCTAGAGCGATAATCAGGTACGTGTTTCCGGAAGATGGCAAGTGCTGTAATGACAGATGTAGTACATTCTGGGTAACAGAACTCTGTCATAATATCGCCTGAGGAGAACGAGTTCAGTACACATAGCAATTGATGAACCAATACGCACCAAAAACTTCAGCAGGGTTCAACCATTCGAGCCACTGTGGGCCTCGAATCAGCTCATACGAAGCAAATCCGCCATTGGGATTTTGAAGGGAAAGCATTGTGTCAACGGCCCAGCACATTCGTTCCTCAGATATAAGCTTAGGAACGAAACTAAAACGGTTGAGAAACAATCCGGCAAAAGAACGTGACAAAATACATACTCGAGTCTTTGTAGGTAAATGGCCGATTTGAGGCCTTCACCAGTACAATCACTGACTGTGTAGCCCTGCTCTCTTGTGCTAAAACCCCATGCACCTTTCGTTCGATGACGAAATGCCTTTTCGAAGTGTTTGGGATTATCTAGCATTTGACCTTTCTCTAACCAGTCGAGCGCTTTAATCAGCTCTCCTTGATTCTCTTCTAGTTCCGCAAGCCCAGTCTCGACGACAGCCTGGGAAATGAACGCAAGGTCCCAAAGCTGGCTTCCATTCGTACCACACATCATCATGCCTTCAGCCCCGAGCCACATGAAATCTGCCCGTTTTTCGGCATGCAATTTGAATGCCTCCGACTCCCTCCCTTCATTATGTACTCGTGCAACTAGATTAAACATTTTGGAGACTGGACCCAACGTCTGGTATGCGGTGTTTTCGTCTTCCATCACGATGAGGTCGTAAACCTTTTGCAAAGCGACTTTGCGTAGGGATGGAAATGAGCACATCTCGTACGAGGAGAGAGCAATATTGATGCCATCGAATATTTTACTGTGGGGGGCGTACAAGTCTGCTTCGGAGACATTATTACGCTGAGCAGGCCAGTCAATGGAATAAAAATTCTGGGGGTATAGCTCTTCCCTCAAAGATAGTATAAGGTCGTTCTCGGGAGCAGAAAAACGTACGCCATAGAGATAGGACATGGGTATATACACATTCCGGGTATGAATCCACCATCGGTGTGGATGGAAAGGTAGTTGAGTAGGAAGAACGAAGAGCTCCGGAGGGACCGGGTTGTTTCCTGCCCAGTCATACACGTTGAGTATAGACAGCCAGAATTTTCCCCAAGAAGGAATAGCACAAGCACCGCCGAGCTTGTGTAGCGTCCCGCGAGCCCTGATACAGACCGGGTGATCAGCGGATACACCGAGAATACGAAGAGCGGTGTAGTTGAGTGCAGTACCAAAGACTGTCGAATGACCTTCTACGTGGCTGAAGGATGAATGGTTAGTGAGGGAATTCAACACACATGATAACAAGTATCACGTACATTCCCCAACCACCATCATCTGGGTGCGCTCGGTTCATGAGATATCGAATCATTTCCCTGCGCTCTTCGTCCTTGAAACCCATTCCAGAAACATAGGATCCGATCACCAAACCGGGAAGTAGAAACATTGGTCCTCCGTATTCTCCTGGCCAATGACCATCGTGAGCCTGCAGGTTCTTGTAAAATTCATAACCATTTTTTGCAGCTTCGAACGCGTCTTTCGCAGGACTCAGCTTCGGCAAGTCCTGACATTAGGGTTCAGTACATATTTCATTGACAGTGAGCTTATACGTACTGTTGGCAGTCCTATCCAGAATTTATCGACCGTGTTTTGGGGCCATTCTTGAATTTCCTCGTCGGTCTTCAGATAATGCCAAGTGTGTCTACCATTGTCATTCACTAGAAGCCTCCAGCGGGAATAGACCGTGAATGGCGCTTTACACGACTCGGGTACACAGATAGGATTGTACATGGAGGATAACCAAAGCCTAATGGGAACATCGCTTTGTGGATCGTACCATATATAAGAAAACCGGTATTATAAACAGACGCGCATCTGGTAAACCCCAGGCGCCCAGTGATTCCGAATTTCAATTTGACAGGAGAGTACTAGGCATACACCCAAGTAGGCTTCAGCTACGTATGGTCCATCTGGCCTTAGTCTGACATAGATGAACAACTTGTATATAAGATGACAACCAGGCCACTTCAGTTACGTTGATAGCCTCGAGCTTTGCCTGAGCTTGTCCAGGATTTCCTTAATACCCAGCTCTCCTCGCGCCACCGCATCTTGGCTTCTTTCGCACCGGCCGTTTGTATTAATCATATATGCTAAACTCATGCGGGAAGTTCGAACTTTTGTCCTTGGAGTACTCTAGGGTGATGGAGTCAGGAAAAGCAAAACACCATGAATGACGAGACGCACTTTGTGAAATAGATGTAGAAGAAGTCTATATATAAGCCAGTTTGTACTATTCCTGCAGTGATAGCGATGGGATCGACAACGCCTTCGGAGAAATACCTGGTGAAATCGCACGGACTTAGAGACGAAAGAAGGGAGACCCAAGACACATTGCTCACCGATAAATCCAGTTTGGAATATATAGTGCCCGATATATACCCAAAGCCGCAAGGTAGTGGGTGGTAATTGTCTCTGCCTCTCCAGTTCGTTGAAGCATGAATAGCTGGGGGAGAATTGCCACGGATTCCAGGAAAATCGAGAACGACCAGAGAATTTCTGTGAACCAGAACTGATAATTGAATATCAGTGATAGGATGACGCAAGGCCCTATCAAGTACTCGAGTCTGAAAGTGTCGATAGAGGGATCATTCGTGGGTCTGGACGGACACGTCAGAAATTATCAGCGTAGAAATAACAATCCGACATACCGGTATCGGAATTTCATGAGGTACAATATGTAACAACTGCTTCCGATGAAAAAGACCTTCATAACTGTGTTGTAGAGCGAGATGAAACGGAAAAATAAATCGAGGTAACGGGCGACGAAAACTGCAACGTAAAGGGCTTGAGTTTTGAAGGAAATGCCTGTATGAGGCGAATCAGTGTCTTGCATCGTTTCTGGCAGGGCGAGGCAGTAGTTTGGACAATGGCGGCGGTAGCCATAGGACACAAAGTGTACTGAACGAACCTCGACATGACCGTGATGTTCGAATTTTATGCACAAGAACGAGGATGGAAGCGAGATGCGACAAGTCACCTATATTTGCAGAGATTCGATTTAGCTTTGGCCGACTCGTACTCGTACTTGATGGAAAATATACCCAATAAACGGAAAAGATTCATAGCGGCCAAGTGAGCGAATTAAGGTAAGAGACGTGTTCGATACGCTCGTGTTCAGGGCGGCTGACTAAGCAATTGGCCTCTTTGCTACACGCACTCACTACCAAAATTCAGTTTCCTTTCTCTCGACCTTCACGGTGAGTTTTTCAAACTTATACAGTCTTAAAAATGATGCTCTAGTAAAAGGGTCGACTCCTTCCCTCTTCGTTTGCTGAGAAAAGGACCCATATACCCTTCGATCGTCATCAGTATCCCGAACCATTTAAACGCGTCTTTATCCTCAATGAATCCTCTAAAAATCTCTGCGGCTCATTGTAAGGCTGGACTCACATTCATGGACTCCATGCATTTAGGCTGCTATGGCTTAAAGGTTTATATCCTGGCAGCAAAGGCGGAGTCGTACAAAGTGGGATGGTTGCGGTCAGTCTGTGCCATCTCCAACTGTTCGTAAGCCGAGCTCGCGAAGGACCGGTACAACTCTTCGCTGAGTGGTCTCTGGTGTGGTCATTCTCGAACATACAGCCCTTGGTGCATGTCATAAGTATTCGGACTAGAGTACAACGTTCGTCGTATGTGGTTACATGCATACAATCTGTTGGTATGGGGTATAATTTTGGTGGAATCTGGAGGGTATTTTGGGTCCTTTCTATGCCCTTGAGAGGGTTGGAGACATGAGATTGAACGTGATCCAGAAGTCGGATCCTGATTATCGATTTTTCTCTTTTAATTTCTTGGGATGCGTATTGCTTGGCTGATCTTCCCACCGTAGACCTGTTCCTGGAAGACGGCATCATCATCATGAATGAAGGGCGCCAGCGATATAGTTCAGGACCCATGTTGACAGAACAACCTTGTATTATACATTGGTCAAAATATGACGCTCATTGCTTATGATACGATGTTTGCGACTTTTTAGTACGTCGTGCGGAACTCCTATTGTGTACATCATTGGTCGTAGATGCGTTGCTGTTGTTGCCTTCACAACAATCACGAAGTTCGCGTTCCGTGGCAACAAACGATAAACTGATGGAAGCGACAACAAGCACACCAGAAGCACACGTATCTCCTCTCACCAGTGTAATTCTGTGCAACTCCCTTGGGCTCTCCCATCTTCAGTCCACTGTGGATCGCCGTGTAATTAACACGTCTGTGGCGGGACCACAAAGTTAAAATTTATCGCTTTCTTTTTTCCTTGCTGTTCTGGCCACTCACTTTCGTTTCTTATGACGGCAGTAGTCCGTCTACTTGTTTCGTGGTGGCTGCTTTCCCATATTTCGGCGCTAGTCTCAGCTATACCAATCTTTCCTGATGCACCTTACATCCTCGCAAGAAAGACAGATCCAGTGATATCTCATTCAGCGAATGGATCTGTCATCATATTCGATTCCTCCACCCAACAGACTATTCCACAAGGACCTGGTACTGATGGAAGTGGCTCGGGCTTCTCTCTCCCAGCTATAGTTTGGATTGTATTTTTACTAGCGATTGGCGCACCTCTGGCTATGGCAGGTATCCGGGGCTGGAGATGCACTACTGGTGCTGCTGTCGGTTTGGCTGTCATCGTTTGTTGTGAGTTTGTTCTTGGCCCCTTCCTTTAGTAAGCAGTTCTTCAACAATTTTCCCTAGCTTGGGCTGCTATCATCAATTCCGTTAATCAAGTCGGGATCTCCGACATCCTCCTTACCTTGATCGTCCTTGCCTTAGGTTTTCTTGGCCTGGTCGTTGGTGTCTTTGAGTTCTCCCGAGTGATAGCTATGACATTACTCTGTCTCATCGGGGGATTATCTTTTGGTATGCGAATTACTTTACTGAAAACGGACTTGTTGTTTCCGAATTTGGGATTGAACTGGTTGATCATTGTGGTGTTTGGTGTGGCGGGGGGCTTGCTGCTTATTTGGACAAATAGAATCGCAATGGTACGTGTTTCGTACATCTTGTCTTGCTTGTACTTATCTGATCACTTTTGTATTACAGTTGATTGCTTGCGCAAATGCTGGCACCTTCTTGACGACCCTCGGGGTTGATTTGATTTTCAATAAGCAGTCGGGACTTAGTTTTGGACTGAGATCGCTCTTCGACTCGAACGACAACCACCTTGCGGTAAGTGTGCTCGGTGCAAACAGTTCAACGATGTTCGTTCATCTTCCCAACAGTACTTCATCGAAAGAACTTACCGCCCGACCTTGTCTACAAGAATCATTCTCATCGCTTCACTAATCTTGACGTACGACATGGTCTATCACATTCGAGAGTGAGAAAATGGCTGACACTAGTTACACATATAGGCCTGCTTTCGCCTTCGTTCAACACTTGTTATTCAAGCAGCCATTCACCAGAAGGGGTCCTCCGCTGTCCGATGACGAATTGTGTCTCAATTATCCAACTGAAGACCTCAGCGCCAACAGGGCTACTGCGTTCTTTTCTGGAATTTGGGATGGCGCCAAACTCAAAATGAGCACCAGTAGATTCAGTGTCTAATATGATTTTGGGCCTTTTGCTTTCCACTGTATACACTCCTTTCACCCACTTACGCATCGCCTTATCCTGTGCCTCATCTCGCATTTGATGTCAAACTGCTTTTGTTGTATGTAGTATGTACAACACGTACATGTCATTCTTACCCGCCGATTCGCCTAATACATAAGACAGACGGGCTGGTATTCCCATTCTGGTGTGCGGTATTCATACACCATTGGGTCAAAATACAAAGGATGTGTACTTCAGCTCCAACTCAAACTTCTCGCCCTGGCGTAACTGGAAATCCTTGGCGGAGGTGATGGTCTGGGGGACGGCAACTTCCCTTCACCTTCCCATGCCGACGCTGGTGTCGGTGGTTGTATTCCTTCTGTATCCGAGGATGGGATAACGAGACGAGATGCACCAGCTTCACTACGAGTCCGTTTGCGAGCGATTGCACTTTCCCAGACATTTCTCAGAGGACCTGTGTCCTGTTTAACCTTCGTTTCAATGATCATATTCTATAGTTTGATTGTTGGCATAAAATGGGGTATATATATAGAGCATGCGATTACCTTCAATTCGACTGCCAACGCATCAATGACCTCCGCGGTTGGCTGCAGGACCGGTTGCGTCTCAGAGCGAGAAGTACGTGTTGAAGGATGTAATGACTGCATTTCGGTGTGCAGCGTAATGGAAGCTACAAATGAACTTAGCTCTGCACACAATTGGCGGTCGAAAGGAAAAAGAAAATACCTTCACGGTCACAGAATGCAGCCAGACTACTGATTTGTTGTAAAAACTTCTGGTGTTCATCTTGTTGATTATTAGGAAATAGTTGTGGTGCCACTTGCGTCAGTGCGATGCTTGTGAAAATAAACATTTGATGTAAGAAGAGAATGTGTTGATAGACGACTCGGTGGGGGAACAAGATGTGCAGCAGAGTTGGGCGAGTGCCACCGTTAGTTGGATCCCAGAACGCGAATGAGAATACAGAGACAGCAGAGGGTGAGGGATTTAGGACATATGCCAACTCAGATCCAAAGAAAACGAAGAACAAGAGATAGCGCCACTATATTTGGATCACTGAGTATAAGGAAATCACGAATCTCAAGGGTATCACATACAAATTTAACGGGACTTTGTCTACCCAGAGCAGAGAATACCAGCAAGCCTATCGCTGTGGCTAAATGGTATCCAGAAGCTTGAAGTAGACCGTGATGTAGATATTCACGGGATGTGTTTAATTTACTCCATTGCAGTACATCGGGTCCAAATCTACAGACAAACGCGCATTTATTGAGATTTGTTTTAGTGGCCAACTACAGGGAGCACACCTATCATATGCAAATCTTATTGTAGGATTCTTCAGCGCCTCAAATGCATCTCTTGTCTGCATGAAAAGTTCCGCTCCCTGTGGTCCCACTCGGTCAGGATGATATCTCTTCGCGAATTGCCTGAAGGCCAGTTTTAGTCCGTTTTCGTCAACGAGCGGTGAGACTCCGAGAATTTCGTAGAAGTTTGGTGCCATATTATTTGAGCCATTGATTAAATTGTAAAGGAGGTAAGCAAGCACAACGGTAGCATAGGTGTAACGATAAAGTTGACTGTAAAGTTGTTGACCTGGGGCAGGAGATGGACGACCGGAAAGTTGTGTATATAGTTGAAGAACGATCTTTACAGCATGCCGGGTAGCGATATTGGGCACGAATGTCCAACCAGCGAATCCGAGTAGTGCCGATATCATCAAACAAAGGAATTTGGATGACTGCACTGCGATGAGTAACCCTAGAAAGAAAACGAAAAGAAACATCTTACTATCCACTAGGTTTGAAAAACTGAGGCGTCGGGGGAAATGTGGCTACCAGCAGGAAGCCGCTTTGAAGATGATTGATGAGAAAGTATAGTACTTGTACAGTGGAGTTCAGATTCAGAAGAAAGCGCGCGTTGTCACATCGTGAGAACTTTCATGTTGAACGAGGTGCATGTATTTACTCGACTGTACTACCACTTGGACTGAATGACAGATCAACATCAACGAGCAATTAAAGTCTGCCTACAGTACAGATTCCTCGTACTACGTAGGAAGACAACCCCTCTTTCAACTTGAATGACCTGCCAAACTTCGAGTCAGAGTTTGGATTGTCGATTTACTGGCTCCCAGTCTACTCGTTCGATCTGTACAAAATGGCAATTAGAGATTCGTAAGCCAAAGAAGTAAGGAATTATACCAATTCCGGAGTCAGGTCATCAATGCTGGCGGCCCCAAGTAATCGCATCGAGGTCACGATTTCTCGTTCGAGGATGCTTAGCATTTTGGAAACGCCCACTTCACCATAAGCCTATTGGTAGTTGACATCATGTACTGGGGGTCACGACAGCAGTGTGATGAAGACTACACACACTCAAAGCATGAAGGAACGGTCGACCTAGTCCAACCGCCTTGGCTCCCAGACAGATAGCTTTAATCACATCTGCATCGAGAACCTGGATCAAGCCGACAAAAAAAGAAAATCAACGACTGGTACCTGTTCCCCGCCGTATCCCGCCTGAGACAGATCTTGAATTTCGGTTGCAGATGAGAGATAAAATTCATTCTCACCATCAATATACACTGGGAAAAAAGGGGGGAATTCAACACAGATTAGGAAAAGTCAAACTCATAGCATACTAGGGTTTACCTTCCAGCTTTTCAAATACATCAGGCCTTTGTTTGTGTATCTTGTAAAGTACCTCAAGAGGAGGCAAGGAGCTTTTGATTTCTGTTTGGGTAGCCCGAATCACGGAACTAGTGCAACAGACTCACTACTCTAACTGTCGACCTAAGTGCAGTGCGATTAAGTTGAGAGGATGGTAAAATAATAGAAATAAAACTCACCTCCGTGATTGGATAAAAGTATACCTTCTACGCCCATTTCAGCAGCCAAAACCGCATCCTGGCCATTAAGTCAATTCACAAGCCACTGGTGGTACTGGAGGAACCTCAACGTGAAACCTACTTCGACACACTGGATACCTGAATACCATAAATCAAATACTGCGCTTTTTGTGTACCAATCAAAAACAGACCTTTCAGGACGATAGGCAATTTGGTTATGCTCCGAAGCCAAGGGATAGTTGTTTGCCAACTCATATCTGCATCCAGGACATTATTACGATTGACATGCAACGAGCTGGTCCCAAGTAGATTTGTTGCTCCATCAGGATCGCCCTCCGAATAATATTGAATGTTGCCATTCTGGGCTTCCAACACCCACGGGCTCCTTACGTCCCTCTCTCGAGTAGTTATAACTATTGCATCCACAGTCAGAAAGATGGCCTTGAAACCCAATTGCTCTGCTTCCTGGACCAGATTTGTTGCAACTGCCAGATCTGTGCTTTTGTATAGCTGGAAAAATAATGTCTGCGATGGAAGAGCGGCAGCAGCAATCTCTGCCCTCGAGATGGACGCATAGGTGCACACCATTTGGATGATGTTGGCAGTTCCACAACCTCGCGTGATATTGAGCTCACCTGACCAGAAACGGCCTTAACAAAAATTTCAGTGGATAGTGATAGTACCAACCTAATGGGTGGCCGAGCTTGGCTGTTGACGCGCCGGACACGAACACAGGGAGAGAAGAATAAAAACCTAGGATTTTAGTTGAAGGGTCACATTTCGAGACTGGCCGCATCACACGACCATGGAAGAAAAACCTATCAAAGGCCCTAGCGTTCTCCCTAAGCGCTTGTGACACTGTGTCAAACGCGTTTACAGGCTCAACAGGAATACGGGTGCTCACTCAATTCATCCTCTGCTCCTGCTGAGAAGAACGCTAGCGCGCGGTGCGGAAGTACTTTGCGAGCAACATCCTGAAGAAAAAAAGAGAAGAGAGTCACAGTCGGCCAGGAAGTATTGCGCAGGATGTCTCACCTCTATATCAGCCAGGTTCAACAGACGATTCAAGGGAGGCCTTTGCTTCATTGCTTGCTCAACCCTGATCTCGTCTTCTGTTCGCTCCCTTTTCCTCTCTTGAACTTCAAGGTCCTGAATGTCCGTACTATTGAGAGGGCCTAGACGTTGCGAAGAAGACAAATATTGCTGAATCGCATCTGAAGGATGTATAGGCTCGTATGCGGAAGTCGCATCGCGACCAGCGTACTTCAGAATAACACTAGGACCTCCAGGATGCTTCTGCATGGATGTGAGGTTCGATTAGAGCCGGATACAAGTGTGAATGACATGCCGAAAGGAACTCGGTCACATCGTAAACTTCATTCCTGATAACGATCCAGCAGGACCTGCGAAGCGCATCATAAGTATTCAGCAATAGAATGAGAAAAGGCCGTGGACGTCGACCTTGAATCTCTGTGCTTGGATACTTCTTCTATAGACCAGCCCATGGAAGTTATCTCGATAGAATACTGCCACTGTGCATCAATCCGAACTTTCAAACTTCAAAGGATTCGGACCGCAATCTTGCTCACATGTGAGGACGCCAGGAACCAATCGGGAAGGATACAACAGAAAACTCTAGGCGTATGAGAGTACCAGTATATGTACCGTGGCAGTGACTAGTGACTGGCGAGGGTGACTTCGCCGGGCGCGATGCTTTACAGTAACTTTACTCAGTTCATCAGTATATGCGCCCCGAAGGCTCATGGATAAGCCTAAGGTGTCTTTCCAATTGGTCAGCTATGCGTGGTATGTATATGTATGATGCCTCTCCAAGCAACAAGATCACACGCAGAATCAAGCCTGGTGCGATGAGAGCGATGAAAATTTATTAATTGCATTTGTTCTCCACTCCAAGACTCACAGGTCAAAGTTGAAATAGAGGAGAGTATCAACTGCTGATTGAGGATGATTGAGGTCGATAAAGACAAGAACCCGAACACGCAGAGAGGTAAGGTGAAAATGGTAGGCGTATATATTCTAGCCCATTATATTTGAAACGTAAAGCACATTGTCCAATATTATTGTGTTCGAGGCCGAAATGAGTCTGACGCGTCCCAGCCGAAATGTCAGCATCTTACAAAAAGCTTCCCTGGGACCCTGTGTTTAGCTTGAACTGTTGAATCATCTCTTTATGGCCGAAAGTCTTGCATCCGAATGTACGCCGCTGAAGATAAAATACGATTCTTGCTTCAATGCATGGTTTGAAGGATATCTTGTACCTGCCGTGTCAGCTTCCTCTTCTTCAGAAAAATATTCCGAGTATTCACAACGCAAGGCGGACGAGTTTCAGGAAAAGTGCGGGAAGTTTTGGGAGGAATATAGGACTTGTGTGCAGGTACGCCTCGAGGTGCTTTTTTTGCCTAGGAGTGTTCTGAAGATAATGTCTTTAATTCAAAAGAAATCATTGAAAGAGAAGGGTTTAGACACAATGCTTCAGCAGTCAAGAGAGGAGAATCCGCTGTCTCGGCCCCCACCACTGCCTCCTTCGTCATCGTCGTCGTCGTGAATAGTGCTGGTCATTTGTTTTGACTTCTATCCTAGGTCGATTCGAATCCTCCCTCCTTTCTCTTGACAAATTCTGTCACAGCTGTTGAATAAAATATTCATTATAAATACCCCCAACTCATCATCAATATTCAAGAATCACACTGGTATCCATAGCTGTATTGAGCAGTCCGCGGCTCTGGGAAACGCTCAGACTTTGAGCGTGTAAAAATTTAATGTATAACCGCACGACCCGAGATAAAAATTCCAGTCCTTTCTTTCCGGTTCCACAGACTCCTTTCACCATCTGCCATTTGGGCATCTGGCATGGCTCACAATGTCTGGTCGATATATCTTGAAGAGCGGCTATGGACAAGTCGGCCGTCGTCGCCGGATTCTGTACGTCTCCAAATTTAACCAATTATGACAGTGGTTGCTAATCGATTCCGTACTTATATCCCAGATTTTCCATTCGTGAGTGCTTTGAATCACAAATTCATTCTCTTCTTAACCATATCTTTGTAGCGAAGACAATCTTCCTCCAGAAGCTCACTCGACTCAACATATGTTAGCCAACTCACTCAATCAACCAAAGACGCCTTTCGCTTCAACCAATGCTCTTCTATCATGGCCTCCCCTTCCGTCAGATGATGCATCCAGCAGCGCGCTATCCATCACTTACGTTCCTTCCAAATTCTCGACCGCCCTTCTCAGCTCGGAACGACCCCAGCGCAAGAAACGTAGAAATAACGCTAGCAATTTCCTTAGTTTAAGAGGAGGTATCGAAATATCAGACGACGAGGACGGATTTACAAAGGGTCATAAATACAGTAGGAACCTACGTTGGAATAAATTCAAGTGGATTCTGTTCCTTGCCAACCTGCTATTCACCTTCTACTCCCTTGCAATCCTTGTCATCACTTTGCTTCTATGGTTCGATGTTTTCCAACTCGCGGACGTTATCCGCGTCGGAAACAAAACCGAACTCATTCTCTCTACGCTAGCAGCTGCGTTTGGCCTTTTGACCTCAGTCATCGGATGGGCTGGAATCCTACTCAATGATCGATCTTTCCTTGCTACTTACACGTTTCTACTGTGGATCACGTTCGCATTCCTCGTCGTCCCAGGATATGTCACGTACAAACGCCGCGCATTCAATCTGGAAGGGAAACTTAACCTGCAGTGGTCCAGGGACCTCGCCGAGGCAGGTAGATTGCGGATACAGAACAAACTTGCGTGCTGCGGGTACTTCTCACCTTTTGTGGAAGCCACGATCAGCCCAACATGCTACTCTCGTTCGGTGCTACCGGGGTGTAAAGCAAGGTATCTCGATTTTGAACGTAAGGTAAGAATAGCCTAAATTTTTTGTAACATTCTGAATGTCTGATTTTTTGGTCGTGGTTTAATAGGTCCTTGACCGGTGGTATCTAATATGCTTTTGTATCGTCCCCGCACATATTGCGGTCATGGTTGCTGGCCTGTTATGTTCTAATCACGTAACCCGTCGTTTTGGTAAAGGAATGATGCCCAAAGCTTACCGCATCGGCTCGCATAATATGGCTGCGATAGTTCAACAATATGCCAAGTAGGTTGTTCCATGAGCGATGTAATATAACACTAATTGGTATATGTAGTCGACTTTCCGAACAATATGGTCTCGAAGTTGCTTCAACCTTTTTATCCAAGGCAGAGTCTTTCAAAACTGCCAATCCCTCACATCCTACCGCCCTCAATTGACGGTCGAGTTGATCTTTTGGTCACTTCGAAAAACACACACTCGTTTGTAGGCCTCCAGGTACACTCGGAACATCTTTTTATTTTATCGTTATATACGGATACCCCTCACACCTCTACCACTATTTAGTATCATACTGATTATTATGAAAACTTGTACACTATATGAACAGTGAATTCCATCGTTCCACAAAAGATTCCAATTTACGCTGTGTCGTATTGTCGTCCAAAATCGTCAAATCCTGTCAAAGAACAATCAAGTTGGAAGTCGTTAGGAGATGAAAGGAACGACAAACCTTTTGCAAGCGCTGAATCTGCGCTGCTAAGGCATCGCCATTAACTTTAGCATCGTGCTGAAGCGTTGCCACTGAAGGAGAAAGTTGGAAGGGTGCTGAAGAGTTCACGGCAGAGTGCGCATACATAGCATCCAAGGCGGGACCATGCGGGACCATCCTGTGATATTGAATTGAGGATAGTCAGCGCAACGTGACCAAGTGCGCAAAGATAAGCTAACAGAGAATTAAGCATCATAGGAATCGAAGAGCCGGATCGTTCCTCTTGATCGTCCAATGATTTCTCCTTCCCTTTCAAAGCCTTCAGCTCTGCTAGAATGTCATTTTGATCCAACAAAACCAGAGGGGGCATATCTGATGGTCTGACAGCTTGGAGGTCCTTCAACAGAGTCTTCATTTCGTTCTCCAGTGAAGAATGATTTATGAAGTTTGAAGATAGATCTTGGGAAGGATCGCACGCTTTGAGCCTTGCTGCGTCAACGTGATGGACAACCTCGTCCATTTCTTGTCTGAAAGTACCAATAACAGCCAGTGTATCATTGATGACAGATTGTTGTTCGGCAAGGAGGGCATGCAATCTTTGCAGAGGAGGAAGGATAGATCGGTGGAACTGGGAAGAGGCCTACAGAGGAGAGATAGCAAAGGAACGTGAACAGTGATTCAACAGAGTTTTTCCGTGAATTGTACCTTGTCAAGCACAGAGGCACAAGCTTCGAGAATTGCAAGTTGGTCCATGTTCCAGGCCAGCTCCAGTTCCTTTACAATCTTAGGAGAGTCAGGATAAGCTTCGTTATTTACTGTTGTGACGCGCTGTAAGATATCGTATAAATCCCCGTCACCTGCATCAGCCTTCTCTAAAGTACCCATGAGCGATTTCAGCTGTTGACGGTACGCTGATTCTTCCGCCAACAGTAATAAACTCGAGGATCCAGTCGTATCTAGACCGATGACATGTTGTAAGCGTGAAGCTTCGAGCTTGAGGTGTGCAGCATTCGGAAGTTGTTCCATCCATGTGTCGATCACACCGATCTGTTCAACAACATTCTGAATGGTTTGTTCGCGGGCCTTCAGGCACCTCGTGAGAGTCCCACTGATAGCATCCGGAAGGAGGTCTGACGATAATCAACGCTTTTAATAATGGCCGAATTGAACCAAGCGCGCGCACTTTCTTGTAAGCATTGCAATAAATCAAACGACTTCGAACAGGTACCAGAGATAAGTGTATCTACCTGACGAACAAATTGGTCTCGATCATTTGGAGGAGATAAGTATGGAAGTTGCGCACCTCCAATGTCAGCTGTTCCAGCTCCTCTTGCTTTTTGCTTATGCTACCCTCCACTCGATCTATTCCTATCGTGATACTTTGAGCTGTTTTTCGTAACTGCTGAGAGATAGCTCTACGGAATGATTCAATGAAAAGATTGGAAACTTAACTCTAGATCACTTACTTCGTCTGTCGTAATCGATGTTGAAGCAAGAGAACCTCCTTTTCGAACGTGTACGCATTGTTATCGATGAGAGCGGTTCGAGAACTGAGTTACATCAAGTTCCGTCGAAGAACAACAAAAAACACTCTGGCACACCTTTGACGACTAGGAGGGATATAGTTTGACAAGTCAACTTCTACATTAGAGTTCACCCGGGGCCTCGAATCCTGCAGTCTAATATTGTATCTTAGTACATCCTCAAGGCCAAGCAGTATAGGAGCAGATAGGAGCACACAGCTTCACTTCTTCTGCCTCTAATGCAATTCTTGAGAGAACGGCCTGTCCCGAATTTTCATCGTCTTCGGAATAGAGTTGTGCCGCAATCCATCCGATCAAAGCTTTTCCAGACGGAACTTGGGTGACCCATTCCAATTCATTGGGTGTGTATGCTGGTCCTCCAAGACACGACACAATTGTGCAGAGCTTTTGCACGTCCGATAGAGTCATATGTCGAGAAGGAAAGAACGTTCCCACGTGGTTTTAACTTCCGACTGCGACGAGGGCTGCTCACGCCGCACGGCAACAACCAGCAACAACCAACTTGCTATCAGATCCTATCCTGGCGGTCCTATACTCCTTACCCTGATGTTGTATGCGCCTCTCTTTTATTCTGGAACCGTTGGCCGCCTCGTTGACAGCATCAAAAGATTATCTGTGCTAGACATGTGCAGAGCGCAAACTCAGATGAATTGAAAAGCCACTCTGTATGTAAGTATAACCTCAAGGATTTGACTTTGCTCAATAGTCAGCGGCCCTTTTCAGCCCACTTCCCAATATTCACATAGCTTACCGCAGTGGAAATCGACAGGCACTGCTTCCAGGCCTACCATGTTTTTCGACGACCGGAACCTAGCTGTGTCGCGGAGGAATCGGAAGAATTTTGACCAGCCAGTTCAACGGTTATTCCTCATCCAGTCAAAATACACGCATCTGTTTTCATAACAGTGCCTTGATTCCCAGCAATTGCTGTTGAATATGAATCGATTGTTGTCCCAGTTTGGAAATGCAGTTATACAGCTGTGTGTCAGCGGATGACTGCCACTTTTCTAATGTGGCGATCTATCTTCTGAACTATAAAATCTCCAGGTTCTCCTGTGACTTCTTTGCCACCCCAACTCCTCATTACACTTTCACTACCCGTACGGTTCCCACTCTTTCCAGTTCTCTCATGATTCAATCACTCGACATGACCTCTACTACCAACGCCAAATATTGCATGGACTCAGAGTGATTAGGCTTCTTTCATTCCGTTACTCTGATAATGACGAATATCTGCATTTCAGTGAATCCGAGTCCTCTCAACGAGTGCAATTCCATGGTCAGTATATAACATTCACACCAGTTGATCTGCTAACAAATCGCGAACCCGCAGTCATTGGAACGAAAGACTTTATATCTCCCAAATTTCAGAGGAAGAGACCTAGCAATGCTTTTGTAGGCATGAGAGTACTCGGGGATTCACCGAACGATAAAGCATACCTTTCGACGTCTGTTGTTAAATGCAAGAATGCAGATGAACCAGAGTGGTATGATAACCTCGGACCGTGAGTGTATATTGTATACTTGACAAATGGTCGTGGAGCCAAAATGAAAATTCCCAGGATGTGGCTTTCGCCATTCTCAACTATTTCATTTCATGTGAAGACTCGCTCAAAGTTTTCGAAGACTACAGCAATACTAGCTTCCACCGAAACTTATACACTCAAGAAGTTGAGAAAAATGCAAGGGCACATGGATCGTCAATCCAGTATGTTGGCATATCTAACCAAATCTATTTCCCACTGATGTGCATTGAATCATAGCCATTGCCCTGCCACTCCGTTCTCATAACCCCCATACAGATCTTCCGACGGGCGGACTACTTATAATAAACCTCCGGGAGCTGTCAACTTCGAAATCGGCTATGGAGGAGTACATGAGTCTCAGATCTGCCGGGAGTCAACGAAGTAGCCTCGAGGACGGGAGCTTGAAAACTCAAGAAGGCGCATCTCCTCTGTCCCCAGTCTCTGGTGAAAGTCGAACACTACCATGACAATGTAGATATGGATGATCTGCACCTTCTACCACCTGTAACATATGTATACCAAATGAGATGTATTATTTAGGCTACCAAGTATAAGGCTGTATTTCTTGTGTGCAGTTGTAAACACACTATCTATGATTCCTTCGTCCGATCTCCCCAACTAATACTAATTTTGCGTACTCCCGACTCGCAAAGCGAAGCCCTGTGTGATTTATCAAGTGGTTATAACACTACGGGAGGACATCAACATTCCTTCATATATGCATATATGTTAAATGGCAGTTGCTAGAAGATTACACCCAAGAAATTGTAAGATATCAGAAAGAAGGGCCTGGATATATCATTATATGTAGACTCCAAATGTCGAGATGGAATAGCCAAGGAATGGCGAGTGTTTTCTCAATCTATCGACGCGACAATCCTTCTCCAAAACTCTGACACATTATTTCCTCCCTCACTCGCTGAGTCTTGACGCATACGTAACAGGATGAGTCTCCGCTTTTCAGAGAGTCGAGTGATCACTTTTATCCCTTAACCTTGAACATCGTTGGTTTGATGGATGAGTACAAGGGAGGAGCCAAAGCACGCCGATCGAGGCTGTGCTCCGGCCCCATGGTTAACGAGATAAGATAAGATGATTTTTTTCTTCTGCTTCTCCTTCATCTCATGAATGTCGCTGCTCTCTGATGCAGAATCTGATTCAGACTTTCAACTCACAATAAATGAGCACTATGCTCAGGCGTTTCAGTATAAGAAAGAGCGCGAAGAGCTCGAACAATGTGTGGTTTTCCCGTCCACGGATTGTTCAGACTAATAATACTCTTACAGTGAAACTCAAGTATGGCTCGGAAGAGGAGGAAGACAACTCGGCAACAGATTCTGAGGAACATGAGTCAGAAGATGAAGATGGGGAAGAATTGACACCTGCAGTGGATGCTGCTATTCTACGCACACTGGCTCGGATAAAACGAAAGGATCCAGAGATCTACAACAACAAAACGGACATTTTCGAAGGTGCGCACACATGCTCTTCCCTCACTGATGCCACTAAGAAGCACCTCAAGAGGAGCAGAAAAAGCTGGGTTCAACCAAACCTGTCTCCAAGCGGCCCAAGGACAAGGTACGTATTCTATAGCGGGAAGTTTGAGCTTACTCTGAAACTCCACAGGCAAGACCTATTACAATGCGCCAAGTGGCTATGGAAGCCCAGCTGCAAGGCGACTCTCGTTCTCCATCGCCGGAACCCCTCACTCATTCAGAGGAGCAGCGACGCCTGCGAGACGAAACGATTGCCGTTTTCCACCAGCTTGGCGATGACAATAGTGAAGGCGACGATCTGTTTGTTCCTCGTGAAAAAACCAAAGATGAACAGGAACAAGAAGAAGAAGAGTATCGTTCCTTTTTGGAACGGGAAGTGGGTGGGGATTTAAAGGCCTTGGTCTCGGTTGAAGAAAATACTTGGAAGGAGGAAACTCTGCCATCAACTGAAAGCAAACAGAAGAAAAAGAAGCAAAAGAAGGGCAAAGATGTTAAGAAAGCCGAAGATGACGATCAGGAGTTTCTCATAAAGTATGTGTTTCGGGTTTTCCATGACCCTCGTAGATTGAGTTTGGGTGCACAAGTTACATCCTTAACCGCGGGTGGATTGATCGTTCAACGAACCGTGTGCCAACATACAAAGAGATCGTTGCCCCCAAGAAAGGTAAGGGCAAGGGCACAGATGAAGAGGGGAGCTTGGAGGATGAAAAGCCCTTTCATCTTAAAGAAGACATACATCCAACAGCTGACTCTGAGATTGATGAGGAGGAATTCGAAGACATAGTTGATCGGTTTGAAAGCTCGTATAATTTCCGTTTCGAAGAACCGTAAGTCTTATCCAGTTCAATTTCCTCCCACTCATGTTCAAACTGCGACCCGTTCAGTGATGCAGCTGTCATTCAAACACATCCTCGTCAGATACCATCTCTCATTCGGCGGGAAGATACTACGCGAAAAGAGGCTCGTGAGAGGCGGAAGAAACGACGAGAAGAGGAAATGGAAAAGAAACGTGAGGAGGTGAAAAGAATGAAGGCGCTCAAGATGAAAGAGCTACGAATGAGACTGGATCGGATTGGCAAACAGGGTGGAAAGAACGCTGAGGATGATTCTGGTGTGTCCATCATGACGTTTGTTCTGCTCGCGGAATAATCATTCTATCTCTTAGCTTTACAAGAATTGGATCTCCAGGGTGAATGGGATCCTGAAGCGCATGATCGACAGATGGCAGCTTTATATAGCGACGACGCCGAATATGACGAAGATGGTAAACCGACCTGGGACGATGACATCAACATTGGTGATATAGCGATGGCGAATGATTCTGAGAGTACACGCCAGAAAAAGAAGAAAAAAAAGAAAGGCGAAAAGGCAGTCGAAGAGGATGGAGTATTTGTTGACGCAATGGATGCTGACATAGACAAAGTTGACGACGATGAGTGGGATGGGACTGAGGAAATGCGAAAAAGGAAAATTGAAGAATACATGGACGAAGTATATGGTTTAGATTTCAATGACATGGTACGTGCACTCCTCATGCTACCATATTCAGTTGTCAACATTTCAATTTTCAGGTCGGCGGAATCCCCACAAGGTTCCAGTATACACACGTCGAACCAGAAAACTTCCACCTCTCGCCAACAGAAATTCTGATGGCCACCGATGCCGAGTTGAACGAGTACATGGGTATCAAAAAGTTTGCCCCATATCGAAAAGCTGGAAAATGGGACTCGAACAGGGGTGATCGTCTGAAAGAATTGAGGCAGAAAATTGGGGAGAGGGGGTACGGCGGAGATATGACACAAGACGACAAACCTGTTAAAAAGCGAAAGGGCAAGAAGGAGAGGATGAGAATGAAAGCGGTGCTGGAACTGGATGTAGAGGAAGATGTAGAAAAGGAAGTCGAGACTGCAGGAAAGAGTGCAATGCCTGAGAACTTGAAGAGAAAGCAGCCATCTGGGGATGTACTCGATGAATTGGAGGAAGCACAGAAGAAAAAACGAAGGCGGCACAAGAAGAAGAATCATAGTGAAGATTTACTATGATATTGTTAATGAATTGTCTACTACAGTTTACTCATATTGTAAATCTCGACTTGAGAGTGTCTACCCGGGATTTGGGTGGCTTTGAGTTCCAACAAGTCGATGGCCCTATTCTCTTGTATTGAACCCGTTCTTACAGTGATTTCTGAAAGGATGCTGTAGCTGTTTTATTCTACATGGATTGTGTATGAAGCCAGACTGTACATTCAGCGTCAAACACCAGGTGAAGCTGAACTACAAATCAGGAACAAATCTTGACATTTGATAAAATGATTGCCGAGAATGAAGCCTCGGTGGCTCGGTGGCTCAATGGAGATAACGATTGTGTTGATCCATTTCTATATGTTACTGGGCTTCCAAAATTTGCACTCTCACACTTGTAAGTATAAAGCTTGTTAGCTCGCTATTTTCATCTTTAGTTCGACCGTCGTTTTTGCCCTCCCTCACGCATTGTAATTGCAATTTTCCGACCTCTCAAAAGTCCACCGGCTTAAATACGTCGTTTAAGGAATACATGTCTGGCTCGATGCCTGTGTGGACACCCTCCTCACTAACTTACGTACCTCCGAAAGAACAATCTCCCAATGTCCAGACTGCTCTCGCGTTCATCGAAGCGCGCAACGCTTGGTTTTCTCGGGCTGCTTGTTCCAGTGGTGTCGGTCAAATGATGTCGCTCTTTGATGAGAGCCTGGAGCATCGCATTTTGCCACAATCTTTGGGTAGGCCAGTCCTCAACAAGAATCAATACAGGGAGTATGTACAAGGCTTGCTTCGTTTCATCCAAGACTACAACGTGCGTGTTAAATCTGAACGTCAGGAATTTATTGACCTACCCTGTTTCCCAGATATCGTTGCATGAATTAATCGAGTCAAACGACAATTCCATCATTATTCATGTGCGTAATCCTCCTAGTATCGCAGTACCGATTTTCTCCAGCTACATCATTTAGGCTTCTTCGGTGGGTGCGAGTTTAAGCGGGGCTACATTCAAAAACGAGTATATGATCATCCTTCATTTTACGCCTTCCACCGAACTGGGAGAACTACCCAAAATAACCAGTGTAAAAGAGTTCGTTGACAGTAAAACAACTGCCGAATTCTTCCAAGAGGAGAGACGGAGAGCTAAGCTCAAATAAGTATGGCGACGTCAAAACCTGAATTCAACAAGGACTATGGAGACATGAAAGAAGGAGAATCGATACCGATGGATAGCATATACATAGAAGTTTCCACAATAGAAGAGGTTATCGGATACTTTGTAATATTTCTAGATATACGAGCTAGCCGATGTACACAGTGAGAAGAGTTCAGAAACAAGCGAAGACTCGATACTCACTTAAATAACATAGACATTCTCTTTAGCCACCTTGTAATCTTCTAATTTCTTGAAATATTCAAGGCGTTTCTGTCGCTCAGAATCCCTCTCCTAGAAAACAAAGAATTTCCTGAACTGAGCGTATTTATGATCACAGAATTCCCACCTGATCCCCAGTATCACTCTTGTTCTGTTTGTCGCGCGTCGGGCCCCTCGGACGTTTGGCGTCGGCTTCGTGGCTGTTCGAGTCACATCGACGTTTGCCATTCCTGCGACTGGATCGTTTAGGTAAGAGCAGCTTCAAATCTCGGGCCAACCTCTCAGGATCAATGGACTTATCACCATTTCGCTGTTCTTGCCTTTCTACAGCTTTTGTTTTCATCCGTTTCCGAGGCTGGTAGTTCTGAGAAGCAACGTCAAGGCAGTCTTTTTCATCATCGGAAAGTGCCTTCTGAATCTTAGTTTCATCATTGTTCGTCGCCTTCGCCAAGCCTTGTTTCGTCACCCGGCGAGGCTTCACGGGAGAAGGAGAGCTCGATAAGGAAGGACTATTAGCATTTTTGCCGGATGCTCTTTTGCGAATGCGTGGTTTATGTGGGGAGTGAGGCGGTTCCCACGACTGTGGGTAAGGTGCATTAGATGTCGCAGTGATGGACTGTTCTTTACGCTGGGCCTTTAGCTTAGCTTCAAGAGCAAAGAAGCCGAAGGGATCCGAGTTCCTAGCAGAGTAAGTAGGGGACTGTGCATCGGCTGGTCCTTCCAACATTCCATAGACATCAGACTCAAAATCATGTTCTTCTTCAACACTGACTTCTTCGTGAAATGGTGTTTCGAAATGCCCAGAGGCCTCCGAGGTTGCTACTGGCAGAAGGTCCGGAGTCTGTGATGAAGTAGCAAAAGGAGATGATGGAGGAAGAGGGGAATGTTTTCGCGGAGACTGCTGTTTCAGGGAAGTTTTGGCTCTCGCCCCAAGTGCGCCTTTGGGAACTTTCGGTTTGCGCTGTGGTCTAAGAGCAGCGTTCAGTAAATTCGACTTGTCTCGTGAGCTCATCTGCATTGCTGACTGCGACTATGTCGGTTTGTGGACTAGGGCATCGATGGCGGTTGAAGTTTAAAATCGACAGTTAACACGGCACGTGCTCGTGAAATACTTCAACTGTTACTTAGTACTAGGGCCCGTTCAACCGTGACTTGTGTTAATTGATCTTAATCTTAATATTATCCATCATCCACCGAAATAACCTGAACAACATCGTCAAATGAAAAAATATGTGTTTGCACAGTGAGAGGAACCTTCCTGTAGTCCCGCTGGTTGAAATAACACTAGTTGTCCAGTTTCATGGTTGGGAACACCTTCGTAAGTTCAGTCACCTTTCCTGCAAGTAATTCTCTCTGAATACGATCACTGCATAGCCTTATACTGAAAAAGATTGGCTTGATGATATAAAATTGGCTCACGAACACAATATGTACGCTCAAGAAGTACTCAAGGGATGGTGATCGCTGATTCTCAATCATTGACTAACCCACTCCAGCGATGGCTTTGCTTTGAATATAGGCAGGGAAAAGTGGCAGATAGATAGAGTTTCCGATTGCTTTGCTGCTGCTTCGAAGATTGAAGCTCCTTTCTGGTTTTTCTTCAGCTTTGATATGAGGTGAAAGATTACAAACATTCTATACTGCTCAAAATTGAATCTCCTTGGCAGCTCACTTCCTTCGGCTACAACAAAGGACATTCATTATATGTGCGAATATCTCGAAAGGTTTAGTAAGAGCGGACGAATTCTCCACTATGGCCATGGCTTGTTTGTGTCCACGTTTGCTGGAGAACAGAGTCTATTTGGGCAACCTACTTTGGACCGTGCCTCGAGCTTTGTCAAAGAACGACTTGCATTCACAGCTCGATCTCATGTGTGTGTTTTGTGCTCTTAGGTTCCATCGGGTTTCAACGCCACTAAACTGATGCATAGATTCATTATGTACCATCGCTGTTTATTGACCCCGCGCTCTACTCTAGTATGGAATCTTTGGACGGAGCTTTTAATGTAAGGATGATCAAGACGATATTTCGTTGGTTTCCCATTCAAACAACACCTTACTTGTTCGTGTAGTGGAACGGCAGCTGGCCCATTCAGTTGAATTCGAGCTCTTCTCGCCAGGAAATGGAATGCTCCAGTTTGGATTCCGACAACTATCACCTACAAAATCTCAATGGGCGTACTTTCATGTCCGCAGTTTCTCCCTGGTTTTTTACGGTACGAGCTCCGCATTGAATTCTCGAATCAATTAGGAAGGAACCAGGTTTGTAGCACTATGGTCCTGATAGTTGGAACAAGAATGTACGCCTGTGGGAAATATTTCTTACTCCAAGCTCTAATTAATAGATTCTTCCAGTGGATATATCGAGGGGATGACTGGCTTTATGTGAGGCGCTGGGAGCAATTGGTTGCAATGAGAGATCGGGTCGACATCATCCAGATAATATCTTGGAATGGTAAGAGGCCTGCACTATATGAGCCTTTCCCTTTTAATCTCAAGAGTGACGCTTTAGATTACGGCGAATCACATTACATCGGCCCTGTCAAAGGTATACAACCCAAGTCCCAAGGTTGGGTAGATGGGTATCCCCACGATGCTTTCCTGAAAATGACTGCCTATTTCGGTCGTGCCTTTAAAGAAGGCCGATATCCTGCTATAAATGAAGATCGTATTTTTGCCTGGGCTCGCCCACACCCCAAAAGCGCTATCGCATCTAATGACCGTGTTCCTCGACCAGAAAATTGGGACTTGGTGAGGAATCATTTCAACTCTAGAACACCTGACGCTGATTTCTCTTCGCAGACCGACGATAAGGTGTGGGTGGTCGTGTTCGCAAAATTTCCTGCCACAGTTTTGATTCACGGAACAAAGAAGCTCAAGGTCGACGTGCGCGAGGGCTTCACAAAGCTATCTCAAACTCTAGAGCCCGGGGATGGAATGAAGATTGTGATGCAGCGTAATGAAGTCGTTGTGACCGAATGCTCACCCTTAGAATTTACATTCAATCCTCAACCTCTGGTCTACAATTTCAATGTATTTACAGCCTGTTCTTAAATAAGATATCTTTTGGTCGTATTTCTCCTCAGATCTGTAGATTATCCACTCATCAGAATTCACACTTCGACTGCCGGCTCGGAAATGTTGCAGTCCATCCACTACGCGCCTATATTTCAGCGCCACCTAAGTAGCGCCACATCACTTGTCTCCTCTCCGCATAAACTCCGAATCTCGAAATTGCGCTCATGAATAATCGTCTTTGAACACTTCCCATGCAAAGGTCTCAAGATGCTGAAGTACGCTCGGAAATTCAAGAATGTCATTGTCATTGTCTTATGTTACTTTAGTCAGTGTATGCTCAAGCTACAAAATACGAATTGGCTCGCGACTATGACTCGGCCTTCCGTTTGTACATCAAAGCCGCAGAAAATTTCCTTCACCTCAGTAGATCTGCTTCTGCTGCTGAGAACGAAAAATCACAATGCAAGAAGAGCGCCAGCAAGGCGCTAGACAGAGCAGAGAGAATCAAACAGATGACGGAAAAGTCGAGGTCAAGCACGAGTTCAGCATTAGGCCAATCCAAAGCCACGGCGAAACTTACCCCAGTTAGTGTGAATTACTTCTCTCTTGGTGCGTTGCTGTTTTATCATGCAAGATGTTGCTGATTGTGGCAGCAGAGGAACAGTCGTACGTGTTGAAGAGGGGCGGGAACGTCAACGGAGCAGTATTTCCCCTATGGCATGAGCCTGGACCTAACATGTGAGTGTTCGATCTATTTGTTTTTTGCTATTCCTTATCCATACTATCATAGTATTCAGAAACAACCTCGGCTCTCTTCCTTGCAATCCAAATACGGGGCTGTTTGGAGGAACGAAGTTCAAGGCGTTCTCACGGAGGATCGTCCTATATTTCCTCAAGATATATCACAGAATATCGTCACGGATTGTTCCGTGTGTGCTTCTATATCTTGTTGCATCGAGCATGACGAGCGATTCGGGTCAAATGTGAGTATAAGATTGTAGCCGGACTTGACTGTGAATTCAAGCTTCTCGTGTAGCTTGCGAAGTCGATCTTCCAGACATCCTTCCAAACATCTACATCTGCCAATGTTCTACAATCGGGACATTCATACGACCTCAAGCTGCTTTTTAATGGAGGCTGGAGACGAGTGAGCACTGTCGACTTCCATATCGCCAACATAAACATTGATATTCTGTCCTAGATCAGTAAGATTAGATTTATCCTTTCTTGATTTTATCGTTGAATTCTTGGCAGGCATTGACGCACAACTCCCATATCATCCGACCTTAGGAGTTCCGTTATGCTTGGCCTGTAAATCATCCGATATAGGCCAACTTGAGGCTAGGAAATTGATAATATCTTGGCCGAGTATCCTCGAGAAGGGAGTGAGCAACCTCTAGCGCTCGATTTGACCGATTATGACGTGTGATTTGTTAGTACATGGCATTGATGGGCGGATATGACTTTCCTGGATCGTAAGAGTCTCTATGATGGCACCTTGAGGTGGCTCATTGGTTTTTCCACTTAGGAACACCACCATTGACCTCCAGTAATTCAGACCTTTTCAAACAGCTGCCTTCTCTCACTTTCGAACAGCGCTTTGACAGGCTGGATTCCTGAGTACATTGGAATCAGAAGGTATGTGGTTCACATTCAATAATACTTCTTTGGCTTAAGTATCCTAGTGCAACTTTCGTAAGCGAAAAGACCTGGTCCAGAATATTGAAAGGCTACACTAGTGGAAGTTGTATGTTCACCCTTGGCACGGGCACCAGACTGGGCATTCAGTGGAGAGACAGAATTCTCCTTTCAACTCATAGCTACGCTGTGATCGGTGGGTTTCATATATGATGTAAGCGCTTTCCGCTGAAAATATTAGCTAGATGTACGCGAAGAGGAAAATGGACGATTCGTCACTGTTCTTGATTCTTGGGCTCGTTCCGATTCTCTTGACATCGCACTTCGGGAACGACCGGGTATGCTATTCCCTTATCGACTCAGGTAGTCGCTCATACGCATTGAAAGACCTGCTCAAAATCCCTTGGTCAGAGGTACTAAATGTTTTCGAGGGATTATATCTGAATTGGGATCCCAAAATTTGGCCGTCAAGTCTGGTTTATCATGCGTACGTCACGCCGTTATCGGTTTCCTTCATCAAACCCATTGGCATGAACCGTTGTGTTCCAGGATGTGGAGAATAAGTTCAGCCAGGAAAGGTTCGTGACAATAGAACCATTTCATGTTGAATGTCAATGACCTATCTTGTCTAGTATGCACTCACCAAGTTCGTGCCAAACTTGACCGCACCGGGTCTGATTCTGAGGAGATCTGGGTTCTACTCACGAGACATATCAACGACACAAGACAGCCTGGAAAATTCATTGCTTGTAAGGTCCAAGTAGAAGATGACGAAGCTGGGTGTACCGTTGTATGTGATAAACAACGAGTATCATACAAGGTACGATAGTACATGGCTTGTAAAATGCAATCCTGAACACTTGCAGGGAACATTCACCAACAGTCCTCATGTGCTAGTCCGTCATACACGTTTTCGAAACTGCATTTCGACTAACGCTTCACAAAGACTAAGACGAAGATACCGACGCTCAATCAATCTGTCTCTCTCTTAATCTTGGTCCTATGCGAGGATCCCACTGAAGACACTGGTTTCGATGTTACGATATTCGCACCGAAGCACTTCAGACTTAATTGGGAGAAAGATACTCCCAAGTTCCCTTTTTCCAAAACGGTCTGCTTTTCGACTAAACATCATTTCGTTTCTGATTGTTTCCTACATAGTTGGAAGACATATGGACCAGTAAAAACTCTGGTGGAAATAATACATATCCCACCTTCATGATCAATCCTCAATATCATCTACGTATATGTCCCTCCAAACAGGACAAAGTGGCAACAAGACGTACGATAGTCGTCGTAGAAACCAACAAGGACCTTCCTGTCCAGGTCATGATTTGCTGGTCACAAGGCCAAAGACTTTTTGAGTACGATATCGAGCTCTGATTACTTCTCAACTGCTAACCTGTCCATTTTAAGACCTGCACAGAAGAGCATTGCTGCTACTTCGGGATCATACACTCATGGACTTGCTCGACTTACTACTCAACTTCCACGTAAGTGCTCTTTCCGAGTACACCACTCTCGCCTCCTCCACCACCCGTCACCCTTTGAGCTTTAACTCCCACATTTGAGCTTCTAATCTGTTTTGTAGCCGGGGATTATAGCATTATCGTGTCCACATTCGAACCGTACCAAACGGGGGCATTCTTATTAAGCGTAAGTAGTTTCGCGAACGTCGAGGTTACTCCCATCCCTCAGGAAGGGGCCGGAATGTACAGAAAGGCCATCAAGGGTACATGGTAAGGACGTTGTCTGGTTGACAGGATAAACTCAATGAAGAGTCCTGTAGGGATACCTTGTCAGCCGCTGGAGGACCAAGCTTCAACCAATATTTCCAAAATCCAATTTATGAATTGAACCTTCCAGCACAATCTCAAATTATGTACAAGCTCCCGCTGATCTTTGAAAATCCAGGGAAGGCTGACCTAATGTTCGTTTATAGGATCCGGCTGCAACTCCTTCGTCCATCTCCAGGCGTTAGCTTGAATGTCACTATTTATCCTGCATCCGTAAACAGTGGCGATCGCCATGTTGCGACTTCCGGTCCCTACGACGATCCAATCACCGGAGTGGTAACTTCTTTGACATTATTACCCAAAGGCCAATATTGGATCATTCCGTCGACTTATAATCCCGGCACGCAAAGTGGATTCCAATTGATCGTTTTCAGCACACTCGCGTCAATTGAAGTTAAGTCGAGACTATTGTGAAAGGAGCAGGAATCAAGTTACAATGACATCTTTACTGCGTTCAACATCTTCTGCGGAGAAACGAATTGGAAGTCAGGAGGAATTCGTTGACTCTTTTCAAGGTATCCCGTGCAGGATTGGCTTCCGGTCTTGCAGCAATAATCCATTCCAAGCGCATCCGGATGGTTCGCTTGTCTAGAAGGGTGTAATTAGTGGGGAGACAAAGGATATAAATGATCAACGTGTTGTATCTACCAGGAATAATATCATGTAAACCATTCACCACGAAGTTGCCTTCATCATCAAAGTATTTCTGGAGCGCTGCAGTTGCTACACCGATACTCAAATCCTTGCCACTATCGCAAGCAATACATACACGCATTCCCTCGGTTAGTTGTGTTTGTACGAATTCCATCGCACGAGGAAGAGCCATTTGCAAAAAATGAGGATGGCCCTTCTTTCCATCAGGTGTAGGAATGTAAAGCACATTCTGGGCATCGTCTGTAGACATGTCATTGCGATCGCGAGAAGAAAGGACAAGATATGCAACATCCCCGGATTCTCCGGAACATGTAGTGGATAGGTGTCCTGGAGAACTCACTATCAGGTCAGAGGTTGCGCACAGAAGAATACGCCCATTAACTCGAGCGACGGCGGAAGGTAGACGGACGGTATCAGTATTCTGCGGGCCATTTACGCAAGAGGTGATGATTGTCTCCACTTCGGATCGATTAGCAGACAAGATACGTTCACGGTTGTGCCAAAAGATGCCAGGATTAAGACCCTGAGGACCATGGTCAGTATTAGCAAAGGGCTGACGCAAGGAGTTGGACTATACCATTCCCCATAATTCGTGATCATCTCCAGAACCTTGGATGTACACGAACCCCCCACTACGTCTGTCAAATCCCTCTTCAACTTGACGCGAGGCAGAAACGCAAATAATGGGGATGAATGTCTGTTCTGTTGGAGAGAACTTTGGAAATGAAGATGAGGCCGGGGTTATCCATATCTTGAGAGATGCGTAATCAGTACGGGCGGATCACTGTAGATAATGTCTGCTCACTGGTCGAAGTGGTAAGGTCAAGTCCGGAACTCTGTAAGATGATTTCTAAAATTCCAGAGTCAGTGATGATATTGAAAGGATTTCAAAGTTTACATTCAACGATTCTGCCCAACCATCCAGCAAAGGCACGATCTGCGAGTGCTCCTGGGTGCTGACCACGCCTGGAGGTGTATGAAGTGAAATGTCCCAGTTCTGGCGAGGCGTTTCCCTATGTCGCAAACATACTGCACGATTCACGACAGTACACCAAACTGACGTCTAATGTTGACCACTGAGGTATTCTACATGAATAAAGATCGCTCACTCGGGACTGTTTTTGACAAGGCATCCGGCATTCGTTTCCCCGATCTCGTAGAGTCAACTAAGACGATCCTTCACGCGTCTGCGATGAGGAAGGCATTCGAAGGACGCTGAAAATACACACCCTCTGTGGCTCAAATTCAATAAATGTAGATTGGCTCTCCGAAGGTTGAAACTCCAATTGGCAAAGTGACCATCAGTGGACTTGAAGTAAACAGGATGAGGAGCAGCCTGATAGAGGAATCAGGGCCCGATACGCGCACAGAAAATTTGCGAAAAGCATGCCAGACGAGGATCTGTATACCATGCCCCGCATCTCAAGTTGGCTGAAGTTGAATGAGAACGACTTGGATTCTGAACGCGAATAAAATTTGATCGCGTACGGAGAAGAGGGAAGTCGGGATAAGCATCGTGGACCTGGTTTACAAACTTAATATCTTCTTCGATTGATTTCAAGCGGTTATAGATGTCCAATGATTCTTTTCTAAGATGAGAAAAGGTTTTATTTCTGTCAGCGTTCATGGTCGTCGGGGTGAAAAATGGGAGCACGTGAATTGATGTAATCATGACAGTTTAGCCGAGGGTTACTTTACCTTCAATCATGTTCTCAACCTCGTTATGGTCCTCGGTCCTGACACTTCTTCCTCTAATAGGGCTTGCGCAGGCTGCAGCTGACACCGTTCCGACAAAAATAGGCAATCAGACGATTGAGAGGGTCTGTACCAACAAAATCTCCTCGCTGGCTTATCTAACGTTCAACAGACAGTACAACTCCGTACACACTCATTATTTGCACCATACATTGACCAAGATCTGCAAAATAGGTCCAACTGCTATTCTTTCGACCTTGAATACAATGTGCTCATTTTCTGTTGCAGATGGTGGGATTTCGGTGCCGATTCTTATGTCGTACGTGTTCATTTACTTTGCTCATTGTGCAACTCTGAACTTTTGGTAGAATACGAATAAACATATTCGTCTCACGCGGAACCGCCCCTCACAAATGGTTTGTCGAAGTTCATGCGTCAGATTCAGTAGTTCAAGTCAATAACATCCTATGATAGGGCTGGTTATGGTCTCGACTTCCATTAACTTCGCAAAACTTCGTAATTGAGGTGGAATTCAAGGTGTGCTGCGCATCGCTGCTGTAATTCTATACTCAAATTCTTACCCATCTACATAGGTTTCTGGGGAATCAGGACATCTATTCGGAGATGGCATGGCCATTTGGCTAACAACAGAGCGGACACAACCTGGCCCAGTGTTTGGCAGCAAAAGTCTGTTCATCACGCTTCAATGCAATATCCACGCTCACGACGCGTTTTCGTAGATGAATTCACCGGCTTGGGATTATTCTTAGACACGTACGATTGCCTTTGCAATGTTAAGGAGGTCGTGTACTGATTCCATCTCCTTACATATGAAGCTATGCGAATGCTCGGCATACTTTTGCTTTTCCGCGCATAATGGCGATGATGGGAGACGGAAAGACAGCGTACAACTACAACAATGACGGAGATGGTCAGGAGATTGGGGCATGTTCAGTACGCCTTCTTAAGAATCATTTAGCAAACAATCATTCAGCTATACCTCTCTCTAGGCGAATTATCGGCGAACGAACGTCGCCACCAAATTGAAAATCACATATGTCAAGGACACATTTCTAGACGTAGGTTCTTCTATCTCCAGCTGGCCTATGCAGTAGGTCTAACCTACTTTCCCAACAGGTGAAAATTCAGTATCAAGCTTGTATGTATATTTTCCCTATCCACTTTATGAGGATCTGACACCGTCTCGACCTACAGGGGATGAATGGACTGACTGCATCTATGTTGAGAACATTTCACTCCCCCCAAGCCCTTTTCTTGGATTTTCTGCCATGACCGGAGACGTCGCAGACGCACACGAGTATGTGTTCAATTTTTGAATAGTTACCTACTGCTTTTCTTATCATCTTCTACAGTGTTATCGCCGTAACGACCTCGTCTGCCATCACTTCCGCCATCACTTCTAACACATCGAAAAGCATCCCTGGCACAAAAATACCGGGTGTCTCCTCTTCAACATGGACGGGATTTTTCTTCAAACTGTTCCTATTCAGCGGTGTCTGTGTGGGAGGGTACTACGGATGGATGGAGTATCAGAAAAGACACAAATATGGTGGAGGTATGACAAATTTTGGAGGTATGTCATTGAATGGCGGGGGTGGTTTCGGTGGGGTATATACAAATCCGAAACGGTTTTAAGCTATCCGAGTAAGCTCTATATGATATAAAGGAGAGTGCTATCGTTGACGTTGGTTGAGCTCATGAGATATACTTAATGTTGAACCCATGCACTGGCCTCCAGTAACCTCTAGTGTAACATATTTTGTTGACCATTTGGAGTGAGAAAGGGCACGTAGTTATATTGTACAAATTTATATAAGTATGTATTGAGTCAAACATCTACTTGCAGGATAAGAAGAATACTACACTACTGGGATTGATATGCTACGTGAAATGTGCTGGCAGATATGCAAAATGACAGGACAGGGTGGCGTCAATGCGACGAAAACTAGTGACACAGATTGGAAGCGAAGATGATACTACTGCTACGATGGATAAAGACTACACTACAAAGGGATCCTGATGCAAGAGATGGAGAGAAACATGTAACTACGAGCAGGACCAGAGATATACGGAAAGAACAAAATCAGCCCATGAAAAGGGAAGAAAAAGGTTATAAGAAAAAAGATAAGGTTCCATTCGTACGGATTAAACTCCGTATCGTGTAGCAAGCCGTTCTTGAATGACGGGAGGAAACGCTGCAACTTGGGCAGCCCATCCGGCTTCGTCGTGCTGCTTAAAGCCTTGTAACAACGTCTGGAACATATTATTGAGTTCCGGCGATGGCTGATTCCACCGGACGATTGAGTTACAGAACCAAAGTAAACTCTACATCAAGTGAACATAATGAGTAGATGCCCCCAGATTCAAGACTATCACTTACCTTCGCAATACCAGCGGGATTTGCCTGTACCATGGTACACAACCCGCGGAATGCCGAGTCCTTCTCCTCGTTATCCCGAATTTCATAAAGTGCCTGACACCAAGCTTGAGCAAATTCAGGAAGATGTGGCGCAACAATGCCAGGATGCATGAGGCCGATACGTCCTATTGATACAGCCGCATTCTCGTGCAAGCTTCGAGGTGCCTTGGGATGAAGAAGGATCGGGATTAACCTTGAAATGAGTGGGTTCACCCATTGTTGAAATTCGGCATCATCTACAAACATCATTGAATGAGCTTGACACTAACAGAAGATAAGGGTTGGTTTACCTCGTCCGTAGCGTAATGCGACTTCTCCAACAGACCATGCTGCATTGTTTGACGCACTAACAAATTCAACTTTCGGCTCCGGGTCCAACTGCAAGATCAATTCTGACATGATACCAGGCATGAAGGGCCTCAAGATACTGAAGCAACCCATGGCCATGTCACCAACGAGAGCATACGCAGACTGACGAACAGGAGCTTGCGGATGTTTCAAGCAAACTGTGAGTAGAGTCAATAAATTCGGTTGGCTCTGGTTGATGAGCACTTCCAACGCCATGCCTAGGCCCTGAGTAAGGCCCGACAAAAGATCCAGGGCCACTACTAGGAACGATTTGTCTGGTTCGTCGAGTTCAGGGTTCTGTTGAAATTGCTGGTATTGAAGAAGTGAGGTGTGTATGATGGAACAACATCTCTCGAAGACTGGAGGGGCATATGGAAGAAAAGCTTGTCCCATAGCAATTGTTACTGAGGCCAGGCACTAAAAACAGTTGAGAGATGATAGACTAAGGGAACGCGTGATAAATACCTCGAGTAGTGGTATCAAATCAACATCATCGTCTTTCAACTTCGCCCAACGATTAGTGAGCGGAGGCATTAGAATTTCAACGTATGTCGGATTGGAAAGCTCGCGCCCAACGGCGTCAGCTAAGGTTCCAACGGCGTCATATAGGATTAGCATATTCTTGTGCTGATACTTGTCGAAGGCGAAGACCAAATTGCGCAGGACCGGCTCGAGATACGGCGCAAGTTCTACCCCAGCATCTTCTTCCAAAGTCGCAAACGCACTACACCCCGCTTCTTGAACCCGTTTGTTATTATCGAGGACCATACGCAAAAGCTTTGATACAAAGATGAATAATTCGGAGAATAGTGATTCTAAAGGAAAACTTACTCCTTCCATTGTTGGTATGAAGTATTTTTGCTTATGTTCGTCTGAGAGGGGTTGTGTAGTCCAACTCGCATAACGCCCGAGCGTCCAACAAGTGATTGACCTGACGAGAGGCTATATGTTCTATTAGCGCTGCGCGAATGAGATGGCAAGATTGAAGGATACCTTCGAATCATTGAGGGTGTTAATGAGGTACGGAACAAGAGTTGGCAAGTGAGGCTCGATCGCTTCAATACAACCTGAGAGGAAATGTGAACAAGGCAGTCGATAGCATCGAGGATGAACACGACTTGCCCTCTGCCATAGCGCCGAGTGCGAGAATACCACTCTCCCTTTGCAGCCAGTCATTACTCCATAATTTGTCTTTCAAAGGAGCCAGCAATACATTGAGCAAATCGCCGCTAAACCTGACAGCGAGGACATCAAGTGCAGCCGCAGCGCACTTGCGAAGATTCCATTCAGTAGACATCTCGTCCACAAATTCGTCGTCATCCAGATAATCATCATCCTCGTCGGAGTCAATAGTCTCCTCACCATACGCACCAATGCGAGCTTTCGGGGCTTCAGTGGGCTCACCATTCGCGTCCCGCTCGTACCCATGTGACTTGCTACCATAGTGGCGAGGCTTGATATCCGTCTCTTTGTCAGGAATTTCGGCATCTTCAGCGTCACCTTCGAGCCATAGCAAATCATCTTCGCCGTAGATCATGCAGTCCAACAAGACTGGGGCAACCTTGCCAAGTAGAGGCTGTAGGAATGGGGCCAGTTCAACGTCCTCAGCAAACGTCAACCAGAATTCGCATGCTTCGAGGGCAACATTCTCATTCTTGTCCTTTGTGGAGTAAAGCATGTACTCGGCCACATGGTCCATTTCGGGCATGAGCTTTTCTGGCCGTGCAGCGAGCAGCAATACAAGAGCTTGACATACATGTCGACGGACCGAAGGGTCATCGTCGGAAGCTCGTCTGAACAAGCAAGCGATGAACGAATCGATATGAACAAAGAGAGATTGACAGTTCACAGGAACAAAATACGAAAGGCAAGCGACTGCATGCGAACGCATCTTGGACGATGGGTGGTCTGCAAGGGAGAGGAATTTGGGGATCATGAAGTCTAGAGGTCGCGTTCCACCGATTTCTACGTCGAGTTTTCGCGGATAATCCTCGCAAGCTTTCTCCAATACGTTGAACGCGGCCTGATCAACATTTCATGCAAACCCACTTGAAAAACAATTGGATCTGCGTACCTCCTGCTTATCCAGATCGGAAAGGTCCAACATGTTCACCAACTGAGATAAACACTCTGGCCAGTTTCTAGGTTCAAGTACTCCAAGGAAGGAGACGATATCTTGACCAGCGGCATTTCGAATCATCACAGACCCGTCATCAAAGGCGCGAAGCACGGCGGCCTTAACATACTGAGCCACTTCTGGAGATGAACTGAGGATGAGACGTGCGTTGTTTTTTAGAAGGTAACCGGCTATCGTTCTAATTCGTTCTTCTTCTTGCGGCATCGCTGTCAAGATGTGGGCCAGATAGGCTATGTAGTCTGGGACACGGGTGAAAGAGTTGAGTTTCTGTGAATTAGATAAGTGATCAGTGGGGAATTTGTCGAAAAACCCTCTGTACTTACTTGGGTGATATTTCGCTGGACAGTGACGTTCATGTCTGTTGATTCATGTATAGTAGACAGGATCTCCTGCAAACCTGCAGGCTGAGGGTTCCAAGACGACATTATATGGTGAAAACGCGTTCAGAAATACAGAAATTCGTGAAAAGAGGCGAGGGTTGGAACGTGAAAGAGCAACACTAAGATTGTGGTCACGGCCAGGTTACAAAAATTGTCACAGGTGTCACACGCAGAGTCATGTTGGCATAGTCCCACAAAAAGTACGTCCGCTCCACTGCAATGCTCCTCGACAGTGCAAGCTAAAGTAGGCAACAGTACATAGATAATTTGAGAGCCAAATGAAATTGTTGTCGCGATTTCTTACATCCCCTTGGTAAGTTGAGTACAGTGATTTACATCTCGACATCATGAAGCATCATGATGCCCATGACAGCAAGAAAGGAAATCTGATGATCTCTGAACCATAAGACTTGACAAGTTCGATGAGTCGATTGATCAACAGAATGAGAAAGAAGGCAATGAGGAGGGGGGCTTCCGAAGATACTCATCATTGATGATAACAAGAAATTGAATATGTCGACAGAAGGACTATCGTCCTCTTCATTTTAGGCCGGTGTAGAAGATGAAACCCAGCTCGACTCGACGTAGTAATGTTCAGAACACGTAGCACCCAGAGAGCTGACTAGTTAGCGTCGTTCCTGTGAAGATGATCGAAGGGCCCTGTTCAAGACAGACTCGGTCAGCGCTCGTAAGAACTACGGCAATGACTTGGAATTGCCGTGAAGGGATCATACTGACAAAGCCTTCTAATCCATATGCCATCGAGGTCCTGTCGGCCAATGCCCCACAGATGATCGATCAAAAGCAGTGAATATCGGCGTGGACAGGACGTTTCTACTCCCCGCCTTATCAAGTACATTATCATATCTTCAGATTTCTATATGCTGCCATGTCAACTCACAACCAAAAAAATTAACTTGCCCGTTCAAAATATCGACACCACATACACACCGCTCGGATCATACTCAAAGACCACAGAGGCAAGTCTTGTACAATCCACTGGCAGCCGGGTCCGTGAAGGCCGTACGTAAAGGCGAAAATGGTGTACGAAATTAGAGTGGGAGATAAACCCCATTACAAAAAGACCGCCAATGCGGATCCGACTGGCGATAACACCATCGAATTGCGTAGATTGTAATCAGATAACCAGCCGAGGAAAATCAGTCGCTGAACATTCTGGAAGATAATTAGTTGAGCAAGGCTTAGCCAGCGACACCTACATGCGTTTACCATTAGAAGGCGCCCGTCGTCCCTTCGATTGGGCTTGGATTTAGGGACAAAGCAAATACTGAACCATCTCAGTATTACAAACAAGAAAAATGAGATCAAGTCAGAGTGATATGCTCACTTGGAAGATAGTGGTATGGAATAAGATCTCATAGTACCTGAGTGATATTGAAGACCGACAAAGTCCAGGAAAGTGCAAGAACGAACAGATTGCACATTTAGATGAGGTCTCAAAAAGGAAAGGCAACAGACCTCGGTGAATACAGCCAGGCATGTCGCTTGTGCATGCTGTTGAAGAATGTTACCTAAATGCATAGGGTTATAGTGTAATAGCTTACCATTGCAAGTAAAGTTTTGGCCGCTTCGATTGCGAATGGGCAAACCACCAACACCTTGAAGGACAGATGTCACGAAGGAAAAACTTCGTACCAACACCTGAGTATGGTATTCCATTTGCCTGTGAAGATGAAGTAAGTTCCAAAGCAGACTCAACAAGTTTCTGACGTACCAGACTTCTCGTGAGAGAGAGAACCATTCGAAGAGCCAGATAGTCATAGGGTAGTATAAAACACCTCTTCGATATAAGATCGGTCTTCAGTAGTAAATAAACCAAAGCACACCCTCCAACACTGAACATAATGTCCTGCGTCAGAATTAACTCCCCCGGATTCCGCGAAAATGCCGCTCTGACTAGTCCACCAATCGATAGAACGTATGCCACGTGCATCACCGTTTTTTTCCAATGTGGATATGGTTCATAGGTGGAGTCAAGACAATAGAAGACTTGTAAAATATCCCCATTCCGGCGCAGCAAGGGTTAATAGTGTCAAGGAATTGTGTTCGAAGGTGGGTGAGGAGATGAGGTAGTTTTCGAGAAACACTCCGTAAGAGAAGGGAAGGCCGCGGCCTGATCGAAAACTGTTGTAGAAGTTTTGGAATGGAAATGGAGAGCTGAATACCAGAGAAAACAGTCAAGGATCCATGCACTACTCAAATACGCCCAAGCGTGAAATCCCAAAGTATAGCCGACATTGAGTAGATCAAGTGATTCAAGTTCGGAAAATTGACAAGTTTCCTGCAATTTTCTTACCGCAGAGGCACACAAGCTACATCTCGGGATCCACTTGCGGGACGAGTCTCGACAAACGTTGATGTACTAGTCACATTGTTCTCATCGACAGGTTGTTTGAACGTATCACAGCTGAGGCAGATTCTCCTTGGATCCATTCTATCTAGTAAGCTCCAGTGAGGTCGGTATTGCAAATGAAAATGTGGTGGGTAAGGACGGACATACCTCAGAAGGACTGTTGCGTTGAAAAGGTATGTGGTTTAGACCTTACAAAACGCACCGGATTGACCGGTTCTCCTTCTCATTTGAAGTTTCTGAATGTTTTTATCACGGCCATGATCTTCAAAGCCGATGTATCATCTTGGTTAAAAGATTGAGTTGAGACTTGAAGCTTAAAGTTCAAATTATGGCGTTATTCTTCGAAAACGCCCGCTACAGTCGGGAACGAGTTCAATCACCGTGCCGCTGATCATGAGGGGGTTGCAGGAGACCTCGAGAGATGAATAGCAGGTGACAACTGGTCGGTAGAGAGGATTTTATTTATTTATAATATTATATAGATGAAAGGTGGTCAAATGAGTGACGCGAAGTTTGGCGCCTGATGAAAAGGGAATAGAGTCGGATTTGGTCGCAGTTGAAAGTCCCCAGGTAAACAGCACGCTTACATATTTATTCTGATCCTTCATTCATACCACATCCAGTGCCGAGCTCGCATGATGGATGACACGAATCAAAAGGTTTCTGGCATAAATAAAACCAGTTTAAAAAGGTGACACTGACAGTTTTCTTGCTAGTCTTTCGTTCATCTTTTCATCCTCCCTCAAATTCCCGACTCAAAAACCTGCAGGCTCCGTACCTCCGCATCGGTTGTGCATCGGAGCAGCAAAACATTCCAGTCGCCATCGCGGGGATCCGTGCGGCCAGCCTAGGGCATATAATTTGCGCGGTTTCACATGCTAAAATCCGCCCTTGACCTTAGGAGCTATTTTACGTCCAAGTACCCGACTACTCTCAACTTTTCTTCATAAACCAATGTCGCGCAATAACGGATCCAAAAAGCCAGTCGGGTTTGCTACTCATGTCACTGCTGGCGGGATTGCAGGAGCATGCGAGGCGGTCTGTATCCTATTCAAATCCCTCGCATGAATTCCTCTGACTTTCATTTCAGCTAACATGCCAACCTCTGGATACTATCAAAGTCAGGATGCAGCTATCGAGATCAGGCCGACTTCCCGGGGTATGTGATCCTTCTTCTAAATTCGCTATTACCCCGCTCAAGATTCGCGTAGACAAAACCTCGCGGATTTTTCGCGACTGGTACCTACATCGTTCGTCGAGAAACGCCTCTCGCTCTTTACAAGGGCCTTGGGGCCGTCCTCTCCGGTATTGTTCCAAAGATGTCCATCCGTTTCGCCAGTTTCGAAGCCTACAAGACTGCTCTTGCCGACCCAGAAACAGGCAACACGAGCATGGGAAACATATTCATCGCTGGATTGGGGGCTGGGACAACTGAAGCTGTCGCAGTAGTCACGCCCATGGAAGTCGTGAAAATCAGACTTCAAGCCCAGCAGCATTCACTCGCAGATCCGTTAGAAACGCCGCGATATCGGAACGCTGGTCACGCTGTGTATACCATCGTTAGAGAAGAAGGGTTCTCCACGTTATATAGAGGGGTCTCGTTAACTGCTCTCAGACAAGCAACAAATCAAGGTGCGGTGGATTTGAATGTGATATGCGGGGAAATTCGCTTATAGATGTCGTCTTCATTCCAGGTGCAAACTTCACTGTATACCAGGAAGCTAAGAAATTTGCCCAACGACTGCAACCTGGCGTGGAGGAGCTCCCGTCATACCAGACAATGATGATTGGTCTATTGTCAGGCGCCGCAGGGCCTTTGTCTAATGCGCCCATCGATACAATCAAAACCCGTATGTCCTTTCACCTTTCACCTTCAACATGCTTATACTAACTTTCACTTTTCCAGGTCTACAAAAAGCTACTGCGACACCCGGATCTTCAGCACTTTCTCGAATCATGACTATCGCAAGAGAAATGTGGATACAGGAAGGAGTGAAGTCATTTTACAAAGGGTTGACACCTCGCATATTGCGTGTAGCACCTGGCCAGTCGGTGGTATTTGCTGTGTACGAACGTGTCAGTGGAATCATTGAGAGGATGAGACCGAGTACTGGGGGCGATGCATACTCAGAGTGAACGACGGACATGAAATGGTGTACAGTAACTTGATTCCAATGAACTTATCTGAGTCGTGCTAGAAAGTAAATCGTGAGAATAGTAAATCTTGAGAATTTGCGGTTGTTGCTCTTCGTTCACGGTTCAGGCTGCCGATTAGCAACTCCCACATATTAATTGAAATCCCTTCGATGAACAGTCCGAGTGAACCTTCATCACATGCTAAAATACCAAGAAGATTGCCTCCGGAAGGAGCTCAAGTCCTCCGAGGTGCGTTAATCTGAATCATCATGCGTGGACTGTGCCACTTAGCGAATCTATAGAGGTATTTAACAAAGGTGTTACCCATCCCAAGAAGCTTCAACGCGAAGCTCTTCTCAAAAAAATCCATGTGCGCGTTTAATAGTATCTCTGTCTCAATAGTTGACTTAGTCCAATTCACATTGCTAGGCATTAGGCTTAACCTGGTATACCGACGAGAAAATGAAGTCCTGGTTCATTCATAACCGAAGTGAGTGTGATCGACTTGCGAATACGCTCATGAACAACCTTTTCTTCGTTAAGAGAAACTAATCACGGCTCAAGAAACAATGAATGCTACCGTTGTGTCTTCCACCGCATCCCCTGTAGACATCCACAAATTGACTATCAAGATTCCCGGCCCAGAGCCTGACTCAGATCCAGCGGCCGAACTCTCGTACGCTATGTTCATCGATACTCCTCAGTCTGTCAGCGGCACTGTTAAGCACAAGCGTCGCAGCGGCAAGGCCAGGTTGACCAACTACCCTTCGATCAAGCTTTCTGCAGTCCCTCAGCTGGTAGTTCTCGCAGACACAACCAAAAAACCGTCTACGAGGTTGATCGAGACCTGGGCATTGTTGTTGAAAGCCTCACCGGACGATGTAGAGCGATGGGTGAAAGACCATAAAGCACAAGAGGCGAACCAAGTTGAGAGTACCGCTCCCACAGTACCGTCGGGTCCTTCAGAGCACGCTCGCACCTCAGTACAACCAGACGAATCCGAGTCTGATGAAGAGCCTTTAATAATAGGCATTCATTCACCGCAGATGCAGTCAGAAAATACTTTAATTGGCCAGCCGCCCCAAATACCACCCAAAGATCAGCTTCTCCTTGCTATCCATACTCGCTTATCTGCTGCTACGAATGATTCATCATCTCCTGAGACAGTCTCGCAATTCAACACACTCTTCGAGCCGTATGGAGTCATGATGGAGCGTTTCGTTCAGGGTATAGAGACAGGAGAGCTCGAGCGTATGGGTTGGAGCTTTAAGCGAAAGCTTGTTCAATCTTAGTATCCGGGCCTCTGGCAAAGTTCACATTATCATTAAACTTGCACCAGTCGACTTAGCTCATCCCGGTCTCGTTCAATGAATGCCGATCGATTTTCATCAAACGTCGCAGTGACTCACTCAGGCGACTGGTTCGAGTCTACATTATGATCTTGTGTATGTACGATAAATGATAGCAGTTATGTATATAGATGCAGGGTACAATAGTGCATAAGTTATAGCCGCCACTCAGCGAAGAATTCAATATCGCGCGCAATAAAAGCAAGCATGTAATCCACCGTTGTTCCGCCATCTTCCTCAACGTCTTCATTGTCTCCCTCGTGCCCTTCCTCAACGGTCATGGTTCCTGACCGACCCTTAAGAGTATCCTCTTGATCATCTCCCCCAACAACACCCAACCCGAAATCTGCTTTATCTGCACCTTCCATATCCACCTCCTCTCGTTCTGCTATTCTCGCAGCCAGTGAATCCTCGCTATCTTCAAATTCTCCCAGTGCTTTTGTCAAAAGTCCACTATCGATTCCACGTTGTACTTGAGCCACCTCAATATTACTAGCCTCGTCTTCCGAATCGAATTTGAAAATAGATCCCCAGTCGAATCCTCCTTTCTGGATCACTATATCGTCGAGGAATCGTTTTTGATTGGCTTTTAATAGCATGGCTTCTTCGACGGTGTGTTCGGATATAAAGCGGTAAATATGAACATCTCGGATTTGACCTATACGGTGAGCTCTGTCTTCACACTGGCGGTCCATCTGCGGATTGAAATCGCTATCGTAAAATATAACGGTATCGGCTCCAGTCAAGCTATACAAAAACGTTTCAGACGTCAAAAGACTGTACGAATATAGCTACGATGCTCACTTAATACCTACACCTCCACTTCGAGAACTTGCGATAAAGCAAAAGATCTTCTCGTCTTTATTGAACCGTTCGGTGACGTATTGCCTGTCTTCAATGCTAGTAGCACCGTCGAGCCGTAGATACAGATACCCGTGAAAATTCAGATAGATCTCAAGGATATCCAGTATCTTCGTCATCTGGGTGAACAACAGTACTCTATGACCACCTGCCTTCTTCTCTCTAAGTAGAGCAGTGAGCCGTTGCAGCTTCCCGCAATCATACTGGAGAAGAGATGGAGGAGGAAAAGCTATGCTTAATTTCACAGCGGATCTATGAAGAACGTCATCGAAGGTCAGAGGAACGCTATTCAGGACGCTGGGTAACAGACTAGCAAGTGCGAATCGTGCGACGTCTCGTGCGACCACATTAGACGTGATGAAGGCAAACCTATCGATCACATTAGACATTTCGTTTGAACGCTCCTCGTATGATAACACGGCTTTGTGCAGAGAAGGAAGTACCGTATCCACGAAGGCCGCTGTCCTTGTGTTGACATGACATAAGGGGATAATAGGGTTGTACATTGAGCGAAGGAGAGAAAGGGTTTCGGAGCTGTATATGGGCGATCTAGAATAGCGCAGACGATTTAGATAGGCTGTATGAGACCACCGTGCTACAAGGCTTGCGCGACGTTGCCATTCTGTATACTGTCGAAAATTTTCGATTCTCCGAACGTCTCTGGGGGGTGCGGGACCAGGATTTTCGCAGAGTCGCATCATAATTGCACCCGCAGCTTCAGCTCGGGTTCCCAGCGATGTGGCGATCGACGTATTCTGAAGGTTGATAAAGGAAAGTCCGAGAAGCTCAAGATCAAGCTCTTCACTCTCATTTTTCGAAAATTGACGCCGGATTAAAAGCTCCTTGATTTCGAAGTCGGCAACGGCAGAGCGATCCATCACAAAAGACGTAACAATAGGTCTAACCTCGAAGAGATCAGGATGATTGCAGACTTTGCGCAGTTGCATAAGAATATTGGCAATCTTTTGGTAGACACCAGATCGAAGTGCGTCACGCGTATGGGCCCTCGCCATGAACTCATCGTATAGAAACCGCTGGCGTTTGGACAGCGAGCAGAGTACTAGGTGTTCATATTTGTTTGGCAATTCTTTCTCGACATCCCGCTTCAGTCGACGGAGAAGGTAGGGACGAAGAACCGTGTGCAACTTCGACACACGTTGCTTCGTCTCATCGTCATGAACGTTACCCATTTCGATCGCTTTTTCCAGTGGATCTGAGAAACGATATGAATGGGATTCGCTCGGAACTCATGGCTGGTGATCAACTCGCGATACTCACTTGAAAACCACTCGCCAAACTCTTTCAAATTAGCGAACTTGGCACCAGACATCAAGAACTGCAACAGGGCCCACAGTTCCGTTAGGTTGTTTTGTAGAGGTGTACCGGTAAGGAGTAGGCGTCGGAAAGAGCGAAACAGCAACAACGTATTCCAACGTTGAGATTTGAAATTCTTGATCATATGAGCTTCATCTAAAACCATATAGTACCAGTTCTTCCGTTTGAAGATGTGGGCATCACGGCTCGCGAGGGTGTAAGAGGTGATGCAAACATTGAAATGATACTTGTCATTCCAACCATGGCGAAGTTCTTTCCTACGCTTGGTAGTTCCGTGATAACACAAGATCCTGAAACCAGGAAGAAATTTCTTGAACTCCATTTCCCAGTTCAGTAGAACGCTAGTTGGTACAATCTACAAGGAGCGTCAGACGCCACAAAATGATATGCCAAAACAAGGAGCATACGATGAGGTGAGGGCCCCATATACCTCTGTCGCATGCGAGATGAGCTAGCAAGCTAATGGTTTGTATGGTTTTACTTCAGAGAAGATAGATCAGACACAGAAGCACGGGAAATATTAATAAAAAGTCTACCCTAAGCCCATTTCATCAGCGAGGATACCATTAAGATTGTTCGAGTGCAAGCTGGCGAGCCATTCGAGGCCAGCAAATTGATAGGGCCGAAGCACGCCTCTGAGCAACACAGGTGGTGCGATTTTGTTATCCGGATTCCAGTCTACGTGCGTTACAATGTAAGGCGTCAAATAGGAAGGAAATTGGGCCTCTTGTGACTGATCATCTGAATCCTCCTCGTCTTGAGTTTGAAGGGAGGAGTATTCGATTGACTCCCCATCGCCGTTCGAAGGCTCCAACGTCAACTTGTTGGGGTCTACTGCGGGAAAGGGTTCAACTGCAAGGGAGGTAAAAGATTCTTCGAGACCTAATCCGCCCGAGTTTGCCTTAATGGGTAAGGTTTCAGACATAAATTCACCTCTCTGAAGTGAAGCCAAGCCCACAATAGGGATGGATGCTTCGAATTCGTTCGGCGGAGTGACCACATCTGCAGTGCTGGGACTGCTTGTATCACCGTCCAACGGCTGGTCAAGGTGAAAGGGAGGTGATAATGTTGAACTATTGATCGGAGGGAGTACTTCGTCCGTATTAAAGGATATGAAATCCCAAGGCTGATTGAAAGGCTTTGCAAAGATACTAACGGGCTCGGATGTTCCCAAAAGCGGAAGAGACGAATGGAGAGAATCGTCGAAAGGCCCATGATAATCAGAGGCACTGGACGCCTCCCGACCTCCCACGGAATCTGTGTCAATCACGATATCCGGGACAGTAGATTGATCTACCTCTTCAATGGAAAAGTCGTGTCGAGCATGAGAGATGACTGATGCCCCTTCTTTACTATTGCCTTCCTCCTTATCCACGCCGATAACACTGTCGTCGCATGTCTCCTTGTTCTCGTCTTTTTCCTCCTTTCTGTCTTCCGTTTCATCCTCACTGTCGTTCTCAGTCCAATCCGAGATGCTACTACCGCGACTGTGTGAGCGGGCACGATCTAGCCTCGTTAAATCACCGTGCTGAGTTTCTAAAATATGTCCTGACTGATCCAAAATTGCATCCAAGTGTGCACGCCCTCGCCGGACTTCCTCCGCTACTAGTTCAAGGCGTTCCTGCTCACGGAGATGCTACATATACAGATTAAAAATGGTCCAAAACAGGTGAGAAGATAAAGACCCACGAATACAGCTTTCTTCCACTCCGAAACGACCAACTTGATCGTAGCCTTGGCTAATGCTCTGATCCGCTTTTCTTCCTGAACTTTCATCTTCTCTTGTTTCACTGTCTGTGTATCCCAATAGTTCTGAATAGCCTTTGCTATTTGTCCAGCGATTTCCACTCCTGAAGTCTCCTCGCTTTTGGACTCCAGATAGGCCGCAACGTCTACAATGCAGTGGTACCAGATATCATAGGACTTTCGTTGCTTGTTTGCAGTTTCTGTGGGTGTCAGTTCCGAAACAGAGAGGTCATCCAGAAGACGACCTTCTTCTCGTAGCTTTTGAGTACGTTCTAAGAATTCCGTTCGAGTGCGAGCACGTTCAGCCAAAGTATCAGGAGGAACTTCCTCTGAACCGTCTGTCACGTAACTCGAAAGGAAGTCAGTCAAAGAATAGTTGTATTTTGGAGGCAATGGTCTTTGAAGTGGGCTAGAAACAAGAGGTGCCGGACGGCGAACGATGAGCTTAATTCTTTTGATGGGTGGCAGCGAAGCTTGGAAAGAGGTGACCAAATCAGTTGGCGGCTGTAAATACATGTCATATTCACATACGAGAAGCAAGAGATTAGTGTGCTGACTGTAGATTCTGGATGCGACCCATGATCTGAGAGATTAATCTTGCGTTTTGTAGATAGTACATTTGAGAATTTTGATGGAGACTGGTTTAGCTCTGTCCTATGATGTCGCGACCCTCCAGCAGGCGGAGACTGAGATAAAAGCCTTAGAACATTCGGTTGTCGAAACGACGAGAAGGTGATAGCATACCAGGGAGGAGAATTGAGGCAAAATTTCAGTTGTTGGCCGCGATCCCCGTAAGGTGATTTTGCGCGGACTGCGAATTGGATCGAATTCGTTGACAGACGAGGATTCGGAGGGAGGAGCAATAATAGACGACCTGGGTGGCACACGTAGAAGAATACCAGAAGGTCTTGTCGGTTTCGGAATTGAAATGTCAGGATGGTTGGTATGAACGCGATTTATGGTAGAAGCAAGATCCATGCACGCATTGCTATCATCAAGTTCTGCATCGCCTTTGTTCCTCCTCTTGCTTCTCGACGATCTGGTTAAGCTCGATGATTTTGCGTCCTGAGTTGCATCTATGGCTTTCCTTTTTCCTTTCGCTTTACTACTCGATGATAGATTTGAAAGAGAATCCACAGACTTTGCGTTCAATGGTGAGCTATTGATCGCAGGACGTGATTCCGACGCATCGTTACTACCGAATGCTTTCCCTCTGCGATTGAAAGCAGGTATTGACGCAGCAGGAGAGAAGCTAGAGGACTCCGGTAGTAAAAGATTCTTCCTTTCGGTGTGGGCACGTCTCGTTCTCCTAGATGGGCCTGGGGCGGAAGCACTAGCTGTTTCGAGAAGGTCATAGTTCGACTTATACTGGATATGTATTTAGTATAGCGACTACCTTGAAAGTAAAAGACCAACGTTCTGAAATACCGCTGAATGGTCTTGCTTTGCTTCCTGTCATTCCAATCAGCCTTGTAAATTAACGAACAAAGAGTACAACGTACAGCAGGATTGTATGAGAGCATCATACGGAAGTGCTCCATATGAAAAGCTTCTCTCACCTGCCGACTGGAATTAGGACTAGCCCAACAGAACACAAAGAGTCAGACACACAAGAGAATCATGGCCCTCGTAAATTTGGGACAACTCGGCTTCCTTTTCTGCTATTAAGGAGTTCTTCCTGGTATCTTCCAATCCTCCTTCTTCAAAGTCGCTCTCAAGCTCATGCCCTCTTGCTTTTGCTAGAAAGGCAGGTTGTCTTGCATCCTGCCTGCGACTACCACGACTACTCCTCAGACCCCTGATTTCCCCACTTTCGGAATGGTGTGAAGACATTGGAGACGAGTTATGTTAAGACAAGGTGAACGCTTTCCATTCGGAAAGCGACAAGTTTTGAAAATGCTAGTGTATGAAAAAAGATTATTGATCTCGTAGGATTGTATAAGGCTTTGATAACCAGGATATTCTGGAATCAGGAGCGTCTTCTGGAATGATAATGAACGACAATGGTCATATGCAGTACCGTTAAGAGAAACCCACATTTCTGTTATTCTTACATGACCGAGCTTGATACTGTGCCAAACAAGGCAATACAACTCTTGCGTTGCACGACATCCCTATTGGCTCTCACTCGCACTCGTACTTTACAACAGAAGATGGAATTTTTCGAGATATTACTACTTATTTAGAGGTAGTAGCTGTACACAGCGCTTGACTCGAGTTCCAATAATGCAAAAGTGGGTATTAAGTGATATGCCAAGGAGATGAGAGGTGGAGATAATCACAGGCTTAGACACGCAGCAGAAAAATCTTTGAGTGAATGGAATCGAAAATCAAAAGTATAAATAATAGAAGGCACTGATCGTTTCAGAAATGAGGGCCTGTAATAGAATACAAACAAGAGGATCCGTCCATCCAGGGTAATTTTGGGGATACATGCACAACTCTTACGAGGTGTAGGAATATTCAAAGTCCGGAAAACAATGTCCATACGGGTCATTAGCGGGTAGACCATAGCTAGCAGTCGCTTCGAAATCCTCATCATAATGGTCAAAGCTTAAGCACATAACCTCAAATCAGTATTTGAACAACCAAAGGAATTCAGAATGCTCACGCGCTAGCGTCGCCGTCGCCAGATATTTTCGGGAGGTATGGCGCGATGATATCTCTTGAGCAAAGTTTTTGCCAATCAACCTCTCTAAACCATGGATGTGCAAAAACGTCGCCGGCGCCGTGTTGCATGTTCCCATATCGCTTAGAAGGGTCGCAGTCCATGAGCTTTACAATCAAATCTTTGGCTAAGAGGGGGAATTCCTCGTTATTTGCACTGGGCCATCGAATATGAGCAGGACCAGCAGTAATCTTTTCGTAAAGTATAGCTGGATTTCCTTGAGCTTGGTGATATGGCGGTAGCCCAGTGAGCATCTCAAAGATGAGTACGCCGAGGGCATACCAATCTACGCTCTTGTTATAACGCTGCTGACTGATGATCTGATGACACGATCAGTATCATCGAGAATTTGAGATACGCGGGAACATACCTCGGGAGCTAGGTAATCGGGTGTCCCACAAAGCGTCCAGGTAACAGATGAACAAGCTTTGGCAAAACCGAAATCGGCCACCTTGATGTGCCCATCGGAATTGAGGAGAATGTTTTCTGGCTTTAAATCACGATATACGATGTGGAGTGTGTGTAGGTGATGTAAAGCCAATGCGACTTCGGCCGCGTAGAATTTCGCGACAGGCTCGGGGAATCTCTGCTTACGAACTTAGTATCATGACAGTCAATTGTCAAGAGTAGTACTGACATTCGACCTGCGCAAAAGAGTGAAGAGTTCACCACCTGGTACAAAGTCCATGACCATGTAGAGGTTGGTCGCATCTTGAAACGTGCCCCATAGATTGATGATGAAAGGATGTGAGATATCGGCGAGAATGTACTGTTCGTTGTTGGTGTGTTCGATCTGCTTCATCCTCACAACCTTTTCCTTTTTGAGGACTTTGATCGCATAAAAGCGAAGATTGTGTTTACTCCGAACTAAATGTGCATTAGTCAGGCAAAGGCCTTGCCCACGATGAATGGGATCTCACCTAGGTGAACGCGGCCAAAGCTTCCAGTGCCGAGTGTGCGTTGAATTATGAAATCCTCTAAGCGGTATGTGCCTTTATGCTTCCTAGGCCGAGCATTCGACGATTTCTTCTCCTCAATGTAGTCTAGGCTGTCTCCTCGTTTGCTCCAGTCACTTGCGCTAAGAGACGTCCTCTCAGTAGAAATAGACCCTCTGTGGTCATATTGAGGTAGAAGTGAAGACGCGGAGGAAACGGCGGTAGATGGGATGCTGGAGATCGGGGATTGAATGGGAGATGAACTGTATTGTTCTTTACTGTAACCGTGAAAGTGAGAACCAAGTTTGTCCGTCATTCGTTTGAACATGAAAATCCTGCTGAAGTGACAGTGATGGAAGAACGAAGAGAAAGGAAAGGGCCTCTTCAGTTAGTTCATTGTTCTTTGTGAAGGAACAAATAAACAACTGGATGTCAGGTCTTCTTCCGAATTCGGAAACAAAGCAACCGACCCTAGCCGTGAAATCAAATGCCCCTACACCTCTACATCCATCACTGTAATCTAAGTAGTGATTGTACAGCGGGGTCAACTGGTTGTTTGGGAATTGGACCTGGCCACACAGATCATACTAGTTACTGTGCTACATCCTCTGAAAATGAACATTTTAGATTCTCTCCAGTCCATTTTCCACTTGGACCTGGGTATCAAACGACTTGAAGGCCAGGAAACGAAAACATCTCTATGATTATGAGCATATAAGAATTACAGGATTCCATTAATTCTTTCTTAATGATTCAAACAAGAAAGACGATCTTATTTTACATTTACTCATCATGAACGTCGAGTGATGCAGTAGAGGTAAGGTGTGTAGTATCAAGTTCTATGTGCAATAAGTTGGGACATCTACGCCACCGTACACGAAGACAAAGGCCACATACTTGCAAGTACATTTTGAGTTCGAACAAACAGCCTACGCGCTTGCATTGGCGGACCCATTGAACTTATCCTCCTGCGACAAATCACTGTTAATAGTTTGCATTAAAGTTAATGCTATTTCACGCACCTGTTTTTGACGTTCCTCCGCTTCCATACGTGCGACCAGCTAGTGCCCTTCATGTGAGAGAGTCATTAAAACCAGGTTGCTCAGAATATACTAACGTCTATGAAGAAAGAATGAAGGATTCAGTGTTCTGCCTCATTGAAAAAATTAGAAATCACCTCTTCCTTTCTGCAACGTTTCGCGGTGAATCATGACAGCAGAAACAACTGTCCATGCAGTGAGCCCTGCGAGAGAATAGACCACGGTCCTGTGTATAATATCTAACACAGGCAATCTAGGCATGGTTTATGGTCAAGAAGGTGGAATTGGACGAACCGCGGCCCGAAGATACATTACGTACGCGGCCTACACGGGGCAATGCCCCCAGAATATGTGAGTATGCAGGGCAGCCTCGCCAAAGTTTCCGTGCGCTGACTAAGCGAGCGCTTAGTCTCGAAATCAGTTGCGCTGAACCTTTGCCTCCAGATTCCTTTGCTTTATGAGCGATCGGAATTCATTAGAGTACTAATTATGTATCTAATGTATATTTTTAAAAATGTTCTGAGTCAATAGTATGCTTCTATCTATAATAATCCACCTCTGAATCATAGCCTTCCAAGTCAAATCCATCCAGTTCCCCTACAGTAACATCTGGTATTTCCTCCTTGTCGCTTAACCTGCCTTCTACAGGCTCCCCCATGCATCAAGAAGGATTCACATCAGCATACTTCTCAATTGCAGATCTGAGAAGTCTCCTCTTCTCCTCATGCTTACACCAAGTGCTTTCAGTTTGTGGAACAGCATCTTTGACACCATGCTGCTTGTGCCATTTGAGTTGCATCAGACACATTAGGCATACACTGGTTTTTTGGATCTTGAAGAATGTGTCAAAGGTGCAATAAGGACACAACAAGGACACAATGAGAAGACTTTAGCTAGTAAAAATACAGATTATGTAATATTAAACTTATTCTGAGGGGGATGCTCAGGATGGTGGTTTGCACTATGTGATCTCTCTAAAAACCATTGGGATTAGTGTATCTCACATAATATGATTCATGTTAACAGAAAACTGGCAAATATTTTTGGTATCTTTGAGATGATACATGCAAGATTATTCATTATTCATTTGAAATTATGTGTAAGACCTGGGTCAGGATTGGTCTTATGGGTGAAGTTGGTTTAAGTAGTTTACATTGTAGCATGCTAGGAGCAAGCTGGAACTCAAAGGAAACTACAGGAGCCACAAATGAGGACTGGAATGACTGACCTAGTAGTAGTATGAGAATGTGAAGTGTGACCCTTGAGGAGGTTTCTGAGAGGCCCAGGAAGGTCCCTGTCACAAAGCGGAGCAGGGAGGCGGAGCAACTAAGCAGATTGGTAAATGCGGAGCAACTAAGCGGAGCAGAGACGGACTGGTCCCGATAATGACAGAGATATATTGAGTATCGTAGTCATAGGTAATACTAAGTAAACACATACCTGGTCCCAGATAATGACAGAGAGGTCAAGATAAGGGACCAGGCTGTGGGGGTTTGGCTATTTATACATAATCTGATCTGCGAGAAGTGACAATGTAATACTGTACAGTTTAGGAACAAGGAAGGTGGCAGAAGCCAGTAGGGGGATTGGTAATCAATGATGGGGGTCAGGTGGATCAGTAATCAATGGGATTTGATAGTGATATAATTGTACAAGTAAGGGTGTCGGAACAGTGAGAAAAGGAGAATGATAGGAGCTAGGTACTTCATGACATTACCCCCCTTCTTACGACCATTGCCCTTGATGGTCAAGCTTTTGCTGCCGTGGGGTGTTTCTTGTGGAAAGCTCGAACGACCTTTGGAGCATGGCTGAGGTTGGGCGCTGGTTCCCATGAGTTGTGCCCTGCATCGTAACCCTTCCACTTAACCAAGTATTCCAACCTCTTCCACCGAACTCGACTGTCCAGGATCTCCTTGACTTCATACTCCGGTTCGTCTTCATCCTCTAGATAGACCGGCTCTGGTGGTGTTGGTATTTCTCCATTGATAGCATTGCCTTTCCACGGGTAGAGTTTATTGACATGGAAAACGGGGCGAATGCGGTCAAGGGAGATGAAAAGGTCTAGGCAATAATCCAGAGGTCCGATCTTCTCCAAGATACGGTATGGTCCAAGCTGCCGGTCCCCTAGCTTCTCACTGGATAGCTGGAGGTTGATGTCCTCCGCACTGAGCCAGACAAAATTTCCCACTTTGAACTGGTGAGCCTTCCATTTTGCTCTTTCGTATCCCTCTTTCTGCTGCTTTTTCCCTAAGTGCAAAGCGGCCCCTGCATCCTGTCGGGCCTCTTGGAGTATCCATATGTGGTCATCTACAGCTGGGATCCCGCTGTGTTGTCCCACGGGGATGTTGAACAGGGGGAGATATCCATGGGTCAGCTCAAATGGGGACATGCCTAGTGCCGAATGGGTTTGCAAGTTGATTACGAATTCTGCCATGGGGAATTGTTCTGCCCAGTCATCCTGCCGGCCTACGTAGAGCCAAATGTATTTTTCTACTTCTTGGTTGGCGCGTTCAGTTTGACCATTAGACTGAGGACAATACCCGGATGTAAGATCTGATTTTATTCCCAGTCAAGCAAGTAGGGATCACATGAGTTTGGCTGCAAACTGAGGCCCGCGGTCAGACTTGAAGTGGAGAGGGAGCCCATGAAGACAGAATATTTCCCTGTAGTAGATGTCGGCCACGCCTTCTGCAGTGATGGAGCTAGTACATGGGAGGGCGTGAATTTGTTTCCCATAGAGATCTGTGCAGACTAGGACTGCGCCGTATCCTTGGGAGTTAGGCAATTGCGTTATCAGGTCCACCCCTACCTCTTCCCATAGACCTGTCATGCCCTGCCCCTAAAAGCTCCCCCGCACTATCCTCCTAGAGATCACAGAACCGCTTACCAGCTCCTCTCCACCTCCCAAATAACCTCCCATGAAGCCCTCATGAACCACGGAACACCCTAACCAACCTCCCGACCAATATAACCTCCATCTGAAGCAACAGTCCCGAGACTCGTGTATGCCGCTGGACAATCCCCTATCAATTTAGCCTCATGGGTTCCGCACTTCACGCCATCCCCATTAGATGCTTGTTTATTACAATGTCTCCTTATCCATTCATCCCACATATATAAGTATCCTCGGTAACATAAACGTCCCCAGCTTGGTATATTTTGAACACACACCCTTTACATAGGTCCAGTCCCTGTCCCTTTGTACCTGCTAACCATACGGAATTCTCTTTACTCTCTGTTTCTCTATCTCAATTTCGCTTTACTCTCATCTATTGTCTCTCCGATCGTCTATACGATCAAATACACACTTTTACTACACGTTTAAGCAATCCGAGTGAGTCTCCGAGCTCCCTCGAACAATACTAAAGCTCCCCAACGCCTAACGCCTTGGTGAGCTAATCTCCCCAAAACCTCCCTGAGCTCCCCAATTGCTCCACGAGCTCTGGGACCTCAATCTAAGTAACGTCGAAGCTACCCCCTACGTCGAACTACGTGTCGCTTCTCCGTTACCACCTCCAATACTCGAGGACGTCCACCTCTAACCCCCAGTTCCCGGGACCTCCCCTCTCGGGCGTATACCTTCTCAGGAGCTTATCCACTCGAGACCTATTCCCTCTACGACCTATTCGACCTTACGTTGACGTTCTAGCGAGTACAACTCCTCCTACGCAACATTACTAGGTTCCGTACCTCTACTTCCTCTATCTACGCCTTAGGGACCTCCCTGGACCTTACAGGAACCCCTCCAAGGGTCACGTCACTCAATCTCAGCCACTACTAGGTCATTCCCATCCTCGGTCGCGGTTTCCGTAGCTCCCTTTGAGCTCCAGCCTGCTCCTAGCATGCTACAACATAAACTCTTCATACCAACACCTATCCTAAGACCTATTTTGACCCAGGTCTTACAAGACCCAAAGGTACGTCCAGTGGTTGAGTTACAGCTCATGGGTGTCATTGGATCTTTTTGTGTGCGCACGTCCCACATCCCTCTACGTATTTCTCCACAAAGGAGCACAGTGTTGGCCACCAGAAGTGGGTGCTAACTAGATCGAGTGTTCCATGGAGCCCAGGGTGTCCAGCAGTGAGATGGTCGTGACATTGACGTAGTACCTCTGTGCACAGGTCATCGTCTGCTGGTACATATACTCGTCCTCGATAATAGACTAGACCATTGTCCTCCTCCCATTCGGCGATCCTATTGGCCAAGCACTGTAGTCCATGCTCTTTGACTGTTTTGAGACCTTCCAGTACCTGTGCTTCCCGCTGTGAGGCTTTCTGGATGCGATCCTCTAAGGGGTTCCATAGAATGGAGGCTGCAATTTTGGTGAAATGGTTGGGCTTAAGGACCGTCTGTTGCCGATTATCCTCATTGTCTAGTACTTGGTGGGCTGCCATACAAGAGAGGGTGTCAGCCTGAGTGTTTATTCTACCCGGGTGATGGATCATGTGGAAGTCAAACCATGAAAGGTATAGAGCCCAGCAAGCTTGTCGGCAGGTAAGGTCTTGAGCTGTACGCCAAAACTCAAGGTTAGAATGATCAGTGATGATGTCGAATGGCTGGGGTAGTCCCTCTAGGAAGTTCCTCCAGTCCTTCAATGCTTCTATGATGGCTAGTATTTCCCGGTCATAGATCTCATAGTTTCATTCTGCTGGTTGCATTGAGGCTGATCTAAAGGCGTCAGGATGCCATTGGCTATCATCTTGTTTTTGCATGAGGGCACCGCCGGTGGCAAAGCCTGATGCGTTGACCTCGATTCGGGTTGGTCTGTCTGGTGTCCATAGGAGGGCTAAGATGGGCGCGGAGATGAAGGCCTCTTGGAGGGTGTCAAACACTTTCTGTTGGGTGTCCATCCAGGTAAAGGATATGTCTTTCCGAGTGAGGTCATTCAGGGGCCTGGCTATCCTTGCAAAGTTCCAGATGAAGCGCCGGTAGAAGTTAGCAAATCCAAGGAACCCTCGTAACTCTCGAAGATTAGTGGGGGCTGGCCAGTCGCGAACTGCCGCTATCTTTACTGGGTCCATTTGCACCTCCCCTTCTGATATAATAAGGCCTAGGTATTTGATCTGTTG